>WOXC01009464.1:0-170358 GCA_011680675.1 Gymnobelideus leadbeateri
TCTGTAAGGTCTATATGTAAATACAAAAGATATTTTTTCTAGTAACACAAAGAGTTCCAAACAAGCATGATATATCTTCAAAATAATTAGTGGGAAATAGAGATTTAACCTGACGTTAGTTCTATAACTAAATCTGTTGAACACCAATTAATAATTAATTTGGAATATGACTCTCATCCTACATATTTTAATATCATTGATTTCTGATAGGTACAAATAACCCATCTACTTATCAACAGAGGTTAGATACATAGCTCAATGAATTAACAAGATGTTGTATAAAACTAGAGAAGCAGCAGTGTGGTAGAGTAAATAGGAAGCCAGACTTAGAACCAGGAAGACATGGTTCTATGTCATATACTGGCTGTGTAACCCTGGACAAGTCAACTCATTATACTAGGCAACTCTCTCAGACTATATATAAAGGATAAAGGTTACCATTAGTAACCTTTATATATAGTCTATATATAGTCTATATAATCTATCTATCTATCTATATAAATCTATATATATATAGATTAGCAGAGGGACTTTACTTAGCAAGAGTTTGTTATACTAATGAAATTACAAGTTTGATGCTCACCCACCCTATAGAAAGGATAAACATTACTATCATCAGAAACTAAACCCTGAATTGCATTCTTTAACATAAACTGAAGAGTTTATGGGAGGTAGAGTGTTAGAGAGGAAAAGCTCTAGAACTCAGGTGAGCAGGCTTACTGTCTTGATTCTGTTACTGCTGATGTGACTTGCAATAAATGTGCTCCGATAACCAAATAACTGCAAATATATAGAGGAAAATCAAACATTTTGTTTGATCAAAAATAAAACAAAGTGACTTGTCCACAAATTTAAAAGTTGTGCTTAGCACAGAAATTTAATATTACATAATCAACTCGCAAAATGCATATGTGATATAGGTATATCACTGAACAGTGCTGAAGCTATATTTATACTCTTATCTCTCCTCCTTTCCTTTTAGACTCAAATACATTTGTAGTAATTCTCTTGAATTATACTGACCTGACAGTACTATCAGAGGATGCAGTAAGGAGATGTTGATCATCTTTGGACCAGCAAAGATCATAAACAATATTGAGGTGACCGCAAAATTCTCTCAAGTAATGTCCTGAAGGCATTTCATATACTAAAGAAAAAGATTTGAAAATTAGTGACTAGGCTATTCACAGAGTATTGTACATAAAAAACTATAAATAAAATTTGTGACCATTTGAACTGTAAGTGGGCTAAGATTCACCTCTGCATTTTTTCTGAGGAGTTTACCAAGTAAATAAATACAATTTTTGAAGAGTTTACCAAGTTAACAAATAAAATTATCAAGACAAGTAAAATTTCATGTTCTAGGTGAGAAACTTTTCAAGTAGTCTCAAATGCTTCTGTATCCCCTGATTAAACACTGAATGCATAATGGCATGTTAGGAAATAGTGCTAGACTTCAGAGTCAGGAGACTGGGGTTAAAATCCCACCATGACCATTTACAAGTTGTGTGAATAAAGGCAAATCATTTAACCTCTCACAAACTTATCTGGGTCTTCATATGTGGAAAGCAGGGATAACACTTATACTACTGACCTCACGGTATTATTTTTTTTTTGCCTTTTTGGAGGGCAATTGGGGTTAAGTAACTTGCCCAAGGTCACACGGCTAGGTTTTTGTTTGTGTGTGCGTTAAGTGTCTGAGGCCGGATATGAACTCAGGTCCTTCTGACTCCAGGGCCAACGCTCTCCTCACTGCGCCACCTAGCCGCCCCACCTCACAGTATTATTGCAAAAAAATTTCTTTTTAAAGGTTACAATCAATCAACAAGCATTTATTAAGTGCTTACTACTTCTAGGTACAGTACAAAACACTAAGTATACAAAGACAAAAAATCCCTTCCCTCAAGAAGCTTATATTCTATTGGAGGAGACAAAACATACATATGTACTTATATGTATTTGCAGAACATATACAAAATGAATACAATGTAGTTTTGTGCCCTAGTAGGTAGAAGGAGGGGAGGAGGTACCAGGAAAGGTTTCATAAACAGTATGATGGTTGCTTGAGCCAAGTCCAGAAGGAATTAGGAACTCCCAGAGGTAGGGGTAAGGGAGTACACTCCAGGTAAGAAGAGACAGTGCAAAGCATGGAGGGAGGAGATGGAGTCTGGTGTGAGGAATCATGAATGGGACCAGCTGGAATTGAAAGGCAGTCCGTCAGTCGATAAATATTTATTAAGCACCTACTATGTGCCGGGCACTGTATTAAGCACTTTTTGGAACAAAAAAGAAGCAAGAGACAATTCTTGCCATCAAGAAGCTCACCTTTTATGAAGTAGACGACAAAACCACAAATATATACAAACAACAAATACATAGAAGAGAATTAGGTAATAACACGAAGAGGAGAGGCACTAGAACTGGAAAGTTTGGTAAGGTTTCCTGTTGAAGATGGGATTTTAGTTGGGAATTGATGGAAACCAGGACAGCCTTTAGCAGAGATGAGAAAGGAGAGTATTCCAGAGATGGGGAAAAGCCAGAGAAAATGACAAGAGCCTAGACAAGGAATGTCTTATTCATGGAAAAGCCAGGAGGTCAGTGTCACTGAATCAAAAAGTATGTGTTGGGGAGTAAGGTATAAGAAGACTGGAAAGGTGAGAGGGGGATAGGTTATGAAGGGCTCTGAATGCCAAACAGAACATTTTAAAAATTTGATCCTGGAGGTAACAGGGAGTCACTGGAGTTTACTGAGTACAAGAGTGACATGGTCAGATCTTTACTTCAAGAAAATCACTTTGGTGGCTGAATGGAAAATGGTTTGGAGTGGGGAAAGACTTGAGGTAGGCAGACCAAATAACTGGCTATTGAAATAGAGCAGGTGTGAGGTGAAAAGAGTCTGTATCCAGTACAGAGTGGTAGCAGTGTCAGGTGAGAGAAGGGGGAATATTTGAGAGATAACAAAAGTGAAATCAACAGGCTTTGGCAACAGCTCAGATATGAGGGGTGAGAAACAGTGAGGAATTCAGGATGACTCCTAAGTTGTGAGCCTGAGAAACTTGGAGGAGGTTCTTGCCCTCTACAGTAATAGATATAAAAGGACTTTGGAAGAAAGATAATGAGTTCTGTTGTGGACATGTTGAATTTAAGATGTCTACAGTAGGTCCAGTTTGAGATGTCTGAAAGGCAGTTGGAGATGGAAGATGAGGTCAGCAGGATTTAGGGTAGTATAGGTAGATTCGATAATCATCAGCAAAAATATAATAATAATTTCAAAATGAGAACTCATGAGATCACCAAGTGAAGTAAGTCGAGAGGGAGAAGAGAAGAGGTCCCATTACAGAACCCTAAGGGACACCTGTGGTTAGAGGGCATTATCTGGACATATTTCCCTTAAATTTCATGTTCTAATAAATTAAAATATCCTCAAAATATAAGGAGTCTTTGGCATTGATATGGTTAAAAATTGAGGGAGCTAAAATAGTGGAATATTATTCCAAAATATATCCCCAAAATGAAAAATTTTCAATTTCATCCCTGCTACATTACCTGAAAAATTTATAAACAACTACTCCCACCTAGTGGTTCATACACTAATACAATACCACTTTAAACAATTTAAACCACTATAGTGGTAATGGTAATTTGAAGATCTTCCCTGTCCCCTAATAAGTCCAAGGGAATCTGAAGACTTTCCCTGCTTCAAAGATCTTCCCTGCCCCCTAATAGGCTGAATGGAAACACTGTGGACCCTGTGGTAGGAGGAGTTTGCTGAAGGGTGGAGTAGAGCCCACAGGAAGCTGGGAGTCAGAGTAGTTAGAGACAGAAGGAGGAAAGGATGCACCCAGACAGACAGCTTGACTTGTGAGTGAATGTTTGTTTGTGGGAAGGTTAAAGGATGGTGTGGTTCTCTGTGGTGTTATGGCTTATTAACTTCTTTGCTACTATGATGGATTTGGCTTTTGGTTTCCTTGTGTCTGAATAAATGTTTTGCTTCTGTCTTCTATATGGAGTCTGTTATATTTTGTGATTGAGCAATATGCCTCAATATTCACAATTGAATTGTGAATACTGTGTTGGCACTACAACCACATAGTTAAATTACATGGGATTAGCAATTTGCCTAATGTTTCACTCTAATATGTATCTCCTCTGCTTGGAATAATTGATTTAGACTAACTATATATTAAGGGCAGCTAGGTGGTACAGTAGATAGAATTGTAGTCAATTGTAGTCAAGAAAACTCATCTTCCTGAGTTCAAAACTGGCCTCAAACATTTAATGGTTGGGTGACCCTGGGCACATCTAATCTTGTTTGCCTCAATTTCCTCATTTATAAAATAAGCTGGAGAAGAACATGGCAAACCACACCAGTACCTTTGCCAAGGCAACCCCAAATGAGATCGTAAAGAGTCAGGCAAAACTGAAACAAATGAACAACAAACTATATTAAACTACTGCCCCAAACTCTCACCCTCATTTAAATATCTGCTTTAATGTTTGTTTAGTAAGTAGGATGGTTGAAACCTAAACTAAAATATGCAAGGATCTTTGGTTTCTCCCTACATGCTAATCCCTTCCCTGAAATCTGTCTTCTGACTTCATGACACAACTGAAACCTCTCTCTCTCTCACTCTCTCCCTCCCTCCCCCCCACCTCTCTCAGTTACCAATGATCTCTTAGTCGCCAGATCTATAGTTCTCAATCCTATATTTCATGGCCTCTCCAGTATTTGGCCCTACTAGCCACCCCTCCTCCTGGATACTTTCTTTTTCTTTCAACACTCCTTCCTATTTCTTCCTTCTCCTCCTACTCGTATGACCAATCTAACTCAGTCTCCTCAGCTGGAACATCATCCATATAATTCTCAGGTGTATCTCAAGGTTTTGCCCCAGCCTCTTCTCTTCTTCCTCTCTACTCTTACTTGGAGACCTCATCAGTTCCCAAGATAATTATCCTCTGTATAAAGCTAAGCCCTAGGCATACGTCCTGAGATAAAACTCTACATCACCAATTAATTATTGGACATTTCAAATAGTATGTCCTACAAACTGCAAAACTCAATTTGTACAAAACAATTTATTATTCTCCCCAAACCCATCCTTATACCAAACTTGCCTAATTTTATTAGAAAATTATTATTTTTCTAATCTCCAAGCCTCTATTGACACAAAAAATCAAATAAAAACTTCTATCAGGCACTCTCCTCCCCACAATTGACAGTATAGCCATACTGACCTTTATGCTGTTGTTTAAACATGACTCTTATTCCAGTTCCCAAGACTCTGTAATGGTGTCTCCCATGCCTTTGAAACACTCTCTCCTCACCTCTTTCTCTAAGAATGTCTTTTTTCCTTCCAAGTCTTAGCTCTACCATGAGCTATATGAAGTTGTTCCTGATCCTCTGGGCTCCTAATGTCTTCCCTTTCTAAATTACCAAACAAATAGCTGAGTGACAGAGAATTATTGGTTGAAATGGAGGATCTATGATGACAATTCAGGCTGAGCAATTACTATAAGAAATAACAGAAAGTTTATTCTCAATGATCTTAGTTTTACTGATTGGCTTAGGTTGTACGAAAAATCTCTTCTTCCCTGTTCATCTCACATGACTTAAATGTCTTCCCCCCCCCCCCACTATCTCCTACTTCATTTCTGTCTCTCAAGAAGAGGCCCCTCTCCTTGTCAATTAAACATCTCAATATGTACCCTTGATTCTCATTCCATCCCATCTTCTCCAGCAGATTGTCATCTCAATCATCCCCACTGTCTTGTTGATTTTTATTCTTTCCCTTTCTATTAGCTATTTCCTTCTTGCCTACAAATATGTCCATATCTTCCTCATGCTTAAAAATCCCTGATCCTACTATCCTTACTAGACATTCTTCTATATCTTTCCTTTTATGGTTAAACCCCAATCATTGCCTCCACTTCATTTTTGCTGCTTTGACTCTAAATCTAATTCAATCTGGCTGCCAGTTTTATTCCACTGAAATTGCCCTCTCTGAAATCACCAATGAACCAAAGGGCCAAATCTAATGGCAATATCTTGATCTCTCTTTAGCCTTTGACACCGTCAATCACCTTCTTCTCCTACATATTCTTCCCTCTTTCAGGGTGTGCTCTCTCTCTCTCCATCTCATTTATATTGTCTTACTGTCTCAGTGATTTCATCAGCTCTTATCGGTTCGTTTATCATCTCCATGCAGATGATTCCCAGATCTATAGATCAGTTCTAGTCTCTCTCTTGACTCTAGTCTAACAGCACTAATTGACTTTTGGACACCTCCAACATAGATGTCCCATAGGCATTTCAAACTCAATGTGTCCAAAACTTAACCTCATTATCCTTCCTCCCAAACTCTTCCCTCTTTTGAACTTTCCTACTACTGTCAGTATCTCTCCTGAATTTCAGTCCCTCCTCATCAGTTGCCTATAAGACATTTCAAAATGGAGTCCCAAAGACATCTCAAACTCAACATGATAAAAAAAAGAACTTATGAGCTTTATGTAAAAACACTTCCAAACTTTCTCTATTTCATCACCATTTCCTTTAGCCTTTTGAGGTTTTAATCTTGGTTTTATACTTGATTCTTCTTCACCCCAGACATCTAATCAGTTAACAGATCTTGTCCTTTTTATTTTCACCCTCCCAGTGTCTGTTTTTTATTGGCTGTTCTTATTGGCTCTGTCTTTACTTCAGTCTTGAGTTTAGTTAAGGTTGAGCCTATGCTGGGAGGCAGAGGATATTTCCTGAGACCCGATGTTACAGTAGGCCTACCTGTAGCCCCCACTTTCCCACCACCACCCAGGCCTTGGGTTGGACTAGCCCCTAAGAATGCCCCTTGTTTTGCAATTGTCTTCTATGCAGTTTATGTATCTAAAAGTGAATTAAAGAGACTGAACCATAAAAAAAAAAATGATTCCCATATGAACTCTTCTCTCTACTCCCACAGCTACCACTTTAGTTCAGGCTTTCATTACTTCTAGGAGCCTATTGCAATAGCTTCCTAACTGGTCTTCTGGCCTCAACACTCTTCCCAATCCAGTCCATCCTACACAGGTCCAAAGTAATAGTCCTTCAGTCCATAACTGACCATGTGACTTCTCTATTCCTTACTTCAGTGGCTTCCTATTGCTTATCTGTTTAGTTTGCACTATACAACTTGGCCTCAACCCATCTTTCTAGTAGACTCACTGGACATGACTCTCCCTCCTGCATTCTGTGATTCAGCCAAACTGGTTTTCCGGTTCCTTACAAGTGATGCTCCAGCTATTCTCTCTGTGCTTTTGCATTTGTCAATCCCCATGTCTGGACTGGAGTGTCTCCTAACATCTATTCATGATGTCTTTCTCTTCCTTTAACATGCAGCTCAAGAAACATCTTTTCTATGAAATCTTTCCTGATCACCCTAATTCCTAGTTCCCTCTCTCCCAAACTACCTCATAATTACTTTGTATATATGTGTACTTATTCACTTCATATTTATGCAGTATATATTTAATTATATACTTACTGTCTTCCACACTAAAATGGAAGTCCCTTGTGAGAAGGGATTGTCTCAGTCTCCATACATTTATCCCAAATACCTGACACACAGTAGATAATAAATATTTGCCAATAGATTAATTAATCAAGTTGATGTCATCAGTGTTTTGAAATGTGGAATAACCCATTAAATTTTAATTAGGAAGGTTTTTACAACTGTAGTATGTCCTCGAACCAAAATTATTATCTTTAATTTGATCATTCTTTTAAATGTCTGAATAGTTGTCAAGCGATACATGTTACATGGTACCACAAAAAAATGGCTAATGCTACTATATTTTAGGCAAGCAAGATTTTTGGTCTTAAAATAAGAACTGTAATGAGGTGTTTTTTTTTTAACTAATATAAGAATCTCAAGTGCCTCTCTTTGTTAGCCTCTTACAGACCATAAAAATTCAGATAAAACATACAGGTTTATAACTTACAAATAACAGGATACCCAACATGGCCTGCACATGCTGCTGCTAATATTCTTCCATTCTGGGAGAAATTAATACAGAAACATCCTCGTTCTCCTGCATGCAGTGAAAACAGGTGCTTGTTTGGGATACGGCAAACCTATTGAATACAATTCCCCATATAAAGTTAGGTAAATTAAACATCTATGATGATTCAATGGTAATTTTAATTACTATTGAATTCTCTTTAATAGTATTTTATTTCTCCGCCAATTACATGTAAAAACAATTATTTAACATTTGTTGTTTTGGTTTTTGTTTTTTAAGAGTTTTGAGTTCCAAATTCTATTTCTCCCTTAGAAGGTAAACAATCTGATATAGGTTATAATGTGCAATCACATAAAATAATTCGATATTAGTTATTTTGTTCAAGAAGACTCAAACAAAAAGACAGGAAGGAAAGAAGGAAGAAAGGAAGGAAGGAAGAGAGAAGGAAAGAGAAAGAGAGAGAAAGAGAAAGGAAGAAAAAGAGAAAGAGAAAGAAAGGAAGAGAAAGAAAGAAAAATAGAGAGAAAGAAAGGAAGAAAGAAAAGAAAGAGAGAGCAAAAGAGAAAAATAATATGCCTCTGTATGCATTCAGGCAACAATAGCTCTTTCTCTGGAAGCATATGGCATTTTTCATCATAAATGCTTTGTGATTGTCTTGGATCACTGTATTGTTCAGAATAGCTAAGTCATTCATGGTTCTTCATTGTATAATATTGCTGTTACTGTGTACAGTATTCTCCTGATTCTGTTCACTTCACTTTGTGTAAGTTCACGTAAGTCTTTCCAGGTTTTTCTGAATTCATCCTGCTTGTCATTTCTTAACGATGTAATAATATTCCATTACAATCATATACCACAACTTGTTTAGCCATTCCACAATTGACAGGCATCCCCTCCACTTCCAAATCCTATCTACCACAAAAAGAGCTACTATAAATAGTTTTTCTACTGAATCCTTTATGTGTCTCATAAATTTTAAAAGAGCAAAGTGCATGCAGTAAGAAAAAATATTTTAAAAAATTTGTCTTCTAGATCTCTTTTTCATATCTATACAGAGTAGTGAGAAAAAAAAAAGAATCAATGCCTTTACAAGTTCACTTTTCCTACAGCTTATACCTCAGAGAGGTCCACTGAGGGTGCCATAGTTAACTATTCAGGAAACTCTAAGGATGAAAAAGGGATCACAATTTCTATGTGAAAACAGGAATATATTAAAATGTAGAATTTAGCTTTGTAACATTTCCAATAATCTAGAGAAACTAAGGGAAAAGAAAATGCAAATACATGGCATAATGAAAGTTTAGGAACACAACAGTTTTTGTCTTTTATATTCCTTATCGCACTTTGTTTTCTAATTTCTACATCCCTTCACAATTTTGCTATACAAGAAAGAATTAATTCAAGATACCATTCCATTAAACTTAATTTTATTCCTTTTCTAAACTATCAATATTTTGGGAGAGCAAACTGATGTAATTTTACTAATAAGAAATCTTTGCAACATGATAAGAAAACAATACTTCTAGTAGTTGAAAGGCTAATATTAAAATATTCCTGGTAATTATATATATATATATACATATATATATATGTATACACTTATCAAATACATTTTATCACCAAAAAATCAAGAGTAAACAAAATAAACCATTTCATTGATAACATCAAAGACTTGTTATTAGTACATCAGAAAGGAATGTTGAGCCCTACTGACATTGAATATGATGTCTCTGGCAAGGAACAAAAGGGCTGATTTAAATGTTAGTTTGGAAATGGATCTCCCTGGAATTTTGCTCAAAAGTTGGGAATGTATGCCAAACATACCCAACATCCCTTTGATAAACATGGATTCAAATAAAAGTTCAGCAAAAAATTATCAAGCATTTATTGTATAAGAGACATCACAACGTCATTAATGATTATACTGAAGATTCTGAATCTAATTTCTATTTTTTTTTTTTTTTGCTTTTTGGAGGGCAATTGGAGTTAAGTAACTTGCCCAAGGTCACATGGCTAGGTTTTTTGTTTGTATGTGTTAAGTGTCTGAGGCCAGATCCGAACTCAGGTCCTTTTGACTCCAGGGCTGGTGTTCTACTCACTGTGCCACCTAGCCGCCCCACTCTAATTTCTATTTTCAACCTAAACAACCACATATGAAAAAATTTCCAAGTACTATACTATACTTTCTTTTATTTGTAGTCAAACTTTCAAGCATTCACATAAAGCTCCCTTGTACTAAGCCTCATTATTTTATATATTTTCATATTATTATGTTATGTGAACACAAATGCATAATGGGAGAAAGGAGCAAGCCTTTATTAAGCATGTTATTATTTCCCAACCACTGAACTAAGTGCTTTACAAATATCATATTATCTCATCCTCACAAAGACCCTGTGAGGTAGATGCTTGCTATAATATCCCCATTTACAACAGAGAAAACTTAAATGGCTTGCCCTCGGTCGCACAGCTTGTTTGTATCTGAGGCCATACTGGTCCTCCTGACTGTAGGCCCACTGCTGTATTCACTGCACCATCTGGCACAAGCATTATACTAAGCATAATTTGAGAACAGAGAAGTATATAAACTATACATGTAGTTTAAATGAGATATAATCTTATAGGAAAGGCCCTAGCAGTGAGTGAGGGGAGAAGGTAAGTCCTAGGAAAGGCTCCTTTCAGAAGGTGGGATTTGAGCCCAAACAAAGGAAGCCAGGAGGTGGTGAGGAGAAGGGAGAACATTCCAGGCATGAGGAACATTGAGGGAAAAGACAGACTTAGGAAATTAATGTCACGTTTGAAGGACAGCAAGACTGTCAGTCACTGGACTGTAGAGTACTTAGAGAGGAGTAAAGTATAAAAACATGAGAAAAGTAGAAAAAGGGCAGGCTTTAATGGCTTTAAAAGCCAAAAAGAATACTTTGTATTTGATGCTGGAGATAATAAGGAATACTGGAGTTTATTGGGTAGGGGTGTGTGACAGAGCCAGACCTTCACTTTCAGAAGATCCCTCTGGCAGCTGAAAAGAGGATGGCCTGAAGTGGGAAGAGATGTTAAGCCAAGAAGAGCAAGCAGCAGGCTACTGAGATAATGAAAGCCTGGAGAGTAGTTATGTGAGTGGAACTAAGGAGACGACTAGGAGAGATGTTTTGAAGGTAGAAACAAAAGTTGCCAACAGACTGGATGTATTAAGTGAATGTGAAAGAAGACCTGGGGATGACAGTGAGGCTGTGAAACTGAGTCCCTGGGAGGATGTCTTTTATGCTTTCCATGATCGCTCGATTAAAGATGTAGAGCAGGAAGGGCCCTTAGTGACATATCCCAATTACTCCAGTCTGTAACTCCTATCTTGGCTTCACTTTGTTCTTTTTGTAGTGACAGCCTCTTCAGTCGACTCAAGTGGCTCCCTATTGCCTATAAGATCCTGTCTAACCTGATTACTTCTCACCTTTCCAGTCTTATATCTTACATCCTGCCACAGACTGTGGGCCTCTGAAACAGGATGCCTTGCTGCTCCTCACACACGACACTGCATCTCTAGCCAGGCATTTTTACTGGCTTTCCCCCACGGCTGGTACTCTGTCCCTCCTCATCTCCACCTCCCAATTTCCCTGGTTTCCTTCAAGTCTCAGCAAAGTACCACATTCTACAGAAAGCCTTTCCCAAAAGAGCCTTCTGAGATTAACTCCAAGCTACTCCAATTATACCCTGTCTGTACATAGTTGTAGGCAAGTTGTCTAACTCATCAGTCTTTGAATTCCTTAAGAGTAGGAACTCTTTTTTTTCCTCCCTTTCTTTCCACCCCTCTCCCAATATTTAGTATTGTGCCTGAAACAACGTAGATTTAATGCTTGATGACTGACTTCTAATCCTGTATTTAAGCAGTTCAATAAGGCATTATCTTCATTTCTAGAATCTCCTGAGTTCCTCCTCTCTGTTCTTCAAGTACTACTAATCCTCAATTATGAATTCCTAACACCTTGCCTTATAAGAATACTGACTGGGAGTCATGAAACTGCCTAGTGGCACTCAAAAAGGCCCACTGAAACACAATTTTTACGTTCATCTGATTACTATATATCTTATTGCAGCTGTTCAAATCTATATATTTTTCTCCTCAAAGTCCCAACATCTCCTTTCTCTAGCTTTAACTTCAATTTTTTTGAGAAGAATGAGGCATCCATCATAACCTTGCCTGTCTTCCTTTCTTCACACCTCAAAATCTCTTTATATTTTTTACCCATTCTTTTGTTTCCAACCATAGAGGTGACTCTTCTCTTTGCCAAGATTAATGCCTGCATTGTTGTCCTTGATTACATTACCTCCTTTGGAAGACTGCCCTAAAAATCCTCCTCCTTCTTCTTTAGTCTTTCCCCAACTACTGGTTCTTTCCTCACTGCCTAATACACACACACACACACACACACACACACACACAGTGTGTGTGTGTGTGTGTGTGTGTGTGTGTATGTATATGTGTATATATGTGTGTGTATATGTATATATATGTGTGTGTATATGTATATATATGTACATATATATGTATATATGTATGTATGTATTCAGGTCTCCCTATCCATTAAAAAAACTTCCCTTGACAATGCTTCCCTTCAAAAGATTGTCCCAACTGTCTCCTCTTTTTTTCTTTTCTTTTTTTTAAGTTAAATTTTGTTTATTTTTAGTTTACAGCATTCATTTCCACAAGATTTTGAGTTACAAATTTTCTCCCTGTCTTTCCCCTACCTACCACCCCAAAACAGTGATCCCACTATATACCCCCTCCCCCAATCTGCTCTCTCCTATATCTTCCTCCATTCCCACTCTGACTTTCAGGTATGGCAAGATGGATCTCCATACCCCAGTGCCTGTATAACTTATTACCCAGTTGCATGTAAAAAATAAAAATAATAATAATATTTTTTAAACATTTGATTTTAAAACTTTTGAGTTCCAGATTCTTTCCCTTCCTCCCTCATCACCCACCATTACTGGGAAGATAAGGAATTCAATATATAAGTTGTACATGTGTAGCTACGCAAAACATTTCCACAGTGGATATATTGTGAAAGACTGACTATATTTCTCTCCATCCTATTCTGTCCCCTATTTGTTCTATCCTCTACTTTGACCCTGTCCCTTTTCAAAAGTGTGTGCTTCTAACTACCCTCCCCCCCCAAACTTCCCTCCCCTCCATCATCCCCCTCTCATCCCCTTCCCCCCTACTCTCCTGTAGGGCAAGCTGCCCTATTTTGTGTGCATGTCATTCACTCCCTAAGCCAAATTCGATGTCTCTCCTCTTTTTTCACTGCTAGTCCCAGCTGCATATAGTCTACTTACTTCCTCTGTGGAGCCCCCTTGAAATCTGGTTCTCAACTCTAAGGCTTCTAAGAGTGCTCTCTAAAAGATCAACAATAACTGCTTCACTTGCTAGCTCTGATAGCTTTTCCCACAGTCTTCATTTTCTTTGACCATTCTTGGCACCAATAAATATGGATGACTGCCCTTTAAGGGAGCAGCACTGAGGAGGCTCAGTACTGGCTCCTTTCCTGTTTTCCACGCCAGGGCCTCTCCTGGTACTCTTATATATCTGACTGCTCCTTTTCAGTCATTTTTGCTGGAAAATTATCTTCCTCCCCACCTCTCAAGTGCGAAGGTTCATAAAGGTCATGTCCTAGTGCTTTTTTTCTCTCCTCTCCTTTCTCTCTCAATTCTAATGGCTGATGATTCCATACATCCCCAAAAGTCCAATGATCACCTCAATGTTTAATAAATGATAGCGTCTAACTGGATGAAGGCTCCTCAAAATACCTTAAAACTGATGACTACTAAGCATATGTATCCAACCGCACTGGATATACATATCTCTCCTGAATTCCAGTTTCAAATCTCCAACTTCCTTCTAGAGAGCTGCCCTGGATGTTGCCTAAATGTCCTGCTAACACCTCCTTCTCATTAAATCCAAAACTTAACTCATGATCTTGCCCCTTTAATCACTCTCCTCACCAATACATTCTTCACATAGCTATCAGAATAAACTTGCGAAGACATAAGTGTGGCCACCTTGCTCAAAAATTATGAGAAAGTCTCAGTCTCTAGAAAAAAATACAAACTCCTTAGCCTCCCTTGTCCCTTCATTACCTGGCTCCAATCTACTTTTCTAGCCTTGTTTCATATGGATCACATATTCTGCCTTCAAGCCAAACAGAGCAAGAGTTATTACCCAAACTCAACATGTTATCTCCATTTCTGTGCATGAAAGCACTCTCATCTCTTACTTCTTAAATTTCTGATCTCCCTTCAAGCCTTACTTTGGGCATCCACTCCTCCACAATGCCTTTCCAAATGAAAGTGTTCTCTCCTCAAGTTTTCTTAGGACTTTGTTTTAATTGCATCCTTGCCTCCACTGCACCCTACCTTGTATTATTCTTTTTTTAAAATTCAGTTTTATTTTCAGGATCAAACTCTCTCTCCCACCTACCCCTTCATCCCCAAATGAGAAAGCAAGAAAAATGAAACCCATTACAAACGTGTACAGTCAAGCAAAAAAAAAAATCACATTGGCTATGTTTTTTTAAAAATCCAAAAGCCTCAATTTGCATTGGGAGTCAACCAGGCAATAGACTGGAGCAGGGAAGGCAGCACGTTTCACCTCTTTATACATGCTATATTCTCTCTGGATCACTGGCCATCACCATCACCTCACCAGTATAAGAGCTAAGTTCTTTAAAGACAGGGACTATATTATTATATATCTTTATATCCTCCAGCATATGCCAGAGTGTCTTGCTTCATAGTAGGTGCTTAATAAATACTTATTGCTGTAAAATTATACTATTTGTATCCTCAAAAGATCCAGTGCAGTGCTATACACCTAGCAGATACTCAACAAATATTTATTGAATAACTAAATGAACAGAGGAAAAGACTTTTGCAGTAAGCTACTTTTTAGAGAAAGACAGGTTTGGGAACATGATGGATGGAGAAGCCAACATGAACTGAAGAACTTAGAAAAACTCAGTTTTTGCAGTTATTGCCTAGCTAGACTGAGGATGTTTCAAATTCAACAAACAATTATTTATTAATTGCCTATATGGACATATCTACTATAACTTAAAATAAACGTGTAAAAAGCATTAATCTATAAATGAATTTAATATTATCAAACTCTCTCACCTGCCCAGGCAACCTTGACCACTTTATTATTTCCTTTTGGTCATCTGGTACTGGTTCATTACCTCTTTTACTTGTCTCCTTCTGAAGTTCACAGTATGATATACTACCTTGTTCCTGCTGAAGTGCCATCATAGAACGAAAAGAAGGATCCACCTACAATTAATTAGACACAACAATCTTGCAAAGCCCATATTTAGAGCACACAAAATGTTTTAAGATCCAAGAATAATCAAGATGGGGGAAATTTTTCAAAAATTAATACTTGAACCAGTTGATTTTATCTATTTTTATTTTGCAGACATAGCTTCACAAATGAATGCAAACAGAACAAGAGGGTTTGCTGCCTTAAATGACAGTCCCTCCAGAACTTTGAAAATCTGGTTTGTTTGTTTTTTTGACATTGTTAAGAGGAGAGACTTCCATCCCTGTGTCCATTCCATTCTCTAACAAGTATTATATTCTTACCACCTTTTTTCTATACCTATACTAAAAGGATATGCTATTCTAAGAAATTCTTAACTTTGAAATCATTCATATTCTATCACATAATCATAAGCTTTTGGTTCTTTTTACCTCGGTTACTTGGCTTCAGCTGTGAAATAATACCCTGGAGTTATATTAACCAGTATTAGTGAAATTTGTAATTTATTGTAATTAAGTCTTTAGTAATAATTTTATATCCTCATAGATGTCCTAATTTCATTTCTGAATCAACCTCTTGTTATAGGAACCTTTTATAACTTATTGATGTACAACTATATTGGCAATATCTTTTAATGTTTAATAGGATGTATTAAGTTATAGAATATTGTTATGCTTTTAAAGCTATTTTCTCAAACCTTTTAGTGCCACCATCCTCCCAGCCACTCAGGAAGAAAAACCTTAGTGTCACCCTCCATTCTTCACTAATATTCACCTCACATATTTGGCCTGTGGTCAAATATTACATCTACCTCCGTATCTCTCATATATGTCCCTTTTTGTCACACAGACTACATTTTAGTAAAGGTCCTCATCATCTCTAGAATGAATTACTGTAATAGCTTTATAGTTGGTTTCCTGCCTCATCCCTCCCCATTCCAATTTAGCCTCCACTGGGTGAGCTACCAAAGGGATTTTCCTAAAGTTCAAGTCTGACCATGTCACTTCATTATTTAATAAATTCCAGTGGCTGCCTCCTATTACCTCTGGGATCAAACATAAAGTCCTTTGTTTAGCATTTAAGGCTCTTTATAATCTGACTCTTTCCTACCTGTTCAGTCTTCTCATACTTTACTCCCCTCTGTGTACACTAAGATCCAGATTCACTGACTTTATTGCTGTTCTTAGTATAGCTGACTCCATTCCCTGTTTTTGTGCCTTGGCCCTGGTTGTCCCCCATGCATGGAACATTCTGGTTCCTCAATGCTGCCTCTTAGCTTCCCTGACTTCCTTCTAAGCCCAATTAAAATTTCACCTTTTGAAGAAGGCTTTTCCTAGGCTCCACTTGCTCCCTTCTCCCATTCCCCCCACCCTTCTTTGTGAGATTACTTCCATCTATTCTATATGCATATTACATGTGTCCAGTTATTTATCTATTGTTTTCTTCATTAGAATGGGAGTTTCTCAATAACAACAGTATATTTGCTTCTCTTGGTACCAGTGCTTAGCACAGTTCCTGCCATACAGTAAATGCTTAATACTTGATGACTTGATAACTATATTAACAGCATTAAAATATTGTCTTAATGACTATAATCAGACTTCTTTAAAAGAGAGAGCAAAGTTTTAGACTCTCCATTGCCAATGGTGAGGAGACATGATGGAAGTGAGCAAGCTATAACCTATTATAACCAAGGCATGATGATGGGGAAGGGGTATAAAGATATTATAACAAAAATGTGTAAGGGGGTAAAAGGGTTGGGAGATTCTGCAGTTTCCACTGTTATTTTTGTAATATGATGCTATACAAGAAAGCCACCCCACAATATTCTGAGGGGACCCTCTGTTACAAGAAGACATTGCAGGCAGGCACTGCTGGGCTATAATCTGTATGACTGGAAGGATTCTTAAATCACTATGATCACAAATCCATTTAAGCATTGTAGGATTTTGGCTATTTTCTAATAATTAAAAAAAAACTTCCCCAAACTATCTTTTAATACAGCTGTAACTAAAGTTTCAAATCACAATCAGACTTTTGCAGTCACTATAGAAAACTACCGAGTATGCCATATTTCCTAGTTAATGCCTCTTCCAGTTCTAAAAAAGCTATGATTTCATGATTCAAAAGACTTTCTTACTCTGGAAAATAAATCTGGTCATGGCTTAATTGTAACTTCTGAAAATATAAGTGATTTATAATTCTATGAAATACCAAAAACAAAATAACTTACATGATCTGGGAGTTTCAGGCCTTTTATGGTCACATATAATGTTGATGGATAACGAATCCTTGGACATTTTGACCACCATTCAAAAACCTCAACAACATTTAACTGTGATCTAATCCTAGGAGGGGGACAGTATAATTGAAGACGGAGTTTCCCATTGATATTCAAAACTCCATTGGCTCCTACAAGCTAAAAAAAATTAACAAAGCATAAGAATAATATCAGGAATTCATTCTCAAAATATCATTTTGGCTGATTTCAGATGCCCCCCTTTTAAGTCCTTAGCTAAAGAGAAGGAAATTATTTAACCCAATGGATTAAACAAAGTAATAGGTCAACTTTTTAAAGTACCTTAAATAAAACTTTTGTATTTCAAGTGTCTCATTTTTTTTTTAACACAATGCTTTAAACTGTCCCTATTCACAAGGAGCTTACATGCTAACAGGAGAAACAACAATGACACATATTCTATGTAGTTTATATAGGATAAATATAGGGCAGTTAGGTGGCACAGTGAATAGAGCACTGGCCCTGGAGTCAGGAGGACCTGAGTTCAAATCCAGCCTCAGACATGAACACGTACTAGCCATGTGACCTCAGGCAAGTCACTTAATCCCAATTGCCCTGCCCTCCCCCCTCCAAAAGAAATATATAGGATAAATATAAAGAAAACAAATGCAAAACAGTTAAATATAAGTATAAATATAACCCTAACTGGAATACCATGTAGTTTGAGAGGGAGAGCACTAAGAGTTAAGGGGATCTTGGCAAGAGCTTTATGGGTACTTGAGTTAGGCCTTAAAGGAGGAGAATGAGGGCCTGAACTAAGTCTGCAGATGAAAGAATAGCGAGAAGGGGTTGATTTGATGGACATTATAGATGTAGTAGTAGAAAGATTTGTCAGCGATTGGATATGTGGCATGAGGCACTGAGGATAACAGCAAGGTTAAGATCCTAGGAGAACAGAGCTGGTATATTGTGTGGGAGTAAGAGAGTGAAGGCCAGTTTGACTAGATTGAGAGAACAGAAGGGAGAGTAAGGTATCTTCCTAATGTCAGGGGAAAGTGAGAAGGGCTCCCAGATCCCCTAGAGCAAATTTATGGAAAAACACACGGACAAGAGTCACACAAGATAGGCAGGTTTGTTTGGGTTGAAATCTGCACCATTAGGGGGCACAACTTGAGAGATAAAGCTGATTCAGTAGATATAGTGCTGCGCCTGAAGTCAGGAAGACTGATCTTCCTGAGTTTAAATCCAGCCTCAGATATTTGCTAGCTGTATAACCCTGAATAAGTCACTTAACTGTTTGCCTCAGTTTCCTCATCTGTAAAATGAGGAGAAGGAAATGGCAAGCCACTCTAGTATCTTTGCCAAAAGAGCCTCAAATGGGGCCACAAAGAGTACGACGAACTGAACAAAAGCCAAGAAATTCCATTCCACCTGGACATTATATTTTCCTTCTAAGTACCGTATCTACTAAAGTCTTATTCCAACACATTAATTGTGGTACAGAAGTGACCTTGTACCTTCAAAGGCTATATACTAGTAGAGAACAAACTCTTACAGGTCCTAATAAGCTTAAAAGCACTTTCTTGACTTTGAATTACCATCTAGTGATCATCTTAATATGAGAAGGCTTATCACCAGAAGCTGGCTACCAGGGGATAATGTTTTTGGTTACATTAAGTTATGAAACTATAAATGGAGGTGTTATAATCAGCATAGATGGAGTTAGTACTCATACCAATGAAATCAGATATCTTCTGAATCATCCAAAAATAGTCAATATACCAATAAATTAACCTCAACCAAGATACTACCACTCTCACAAATTCTGAAATAAAAAAAAGATAAATCTTAAAGTCACAGACCACAGGTTGAATAATTAGGGATGATTTCTGCTACCACCTCAAATTTAACTTTGACTCACCATTCAGAGGCTTTAGAAGCCTAATATTTGCTGAATACTTCACTGGATAACTAAATGAACTAACAATAAAAATATGAAATTAATAATCCACAAATATAAAAATGTTGTAAAATATGCTAATAACATTCCTCAAGCGCAATTTATAAAACAGTCTTACACACTAAAGAAACTTTTATGGCAATGTCCCAGAGTGCCACAAGATGGCAATATTATGACACGGAAAAATAAAATAAAAATAAATAAAAAACCTCTCTAACTTCACAACAGCAAAATAAGGAAACATTTTGGGTGCTGATTTTTTCACAGCAGAAGATACATATACCTACTGCTCACTAATGCTAATTCCTCTACCTGTATCTTTGATCCCATTACTATACAACTCCTAACAAATTGGCCGTCAAGCAATCAATCAGCATGGATTTATTAAACACTTTTTAAGTGCCAAATAATGTCCTAAGTGTTGAGGATATGAACAAAAAAAAAAAAAAGCAAAAAAAAATGTCCCTACAATCAAGAGACTTGCAATCTAAAGGCTAAGGGTTAATATATACATATATTGGTACATAAAAGATATGTACAGAGAGATAAGGGATGATGATGTAGATTAAAAAGTAAATTTTAGAGGACTAAGACACAGAGATAGATATAAAGATAAAAGATCAGATAAAAGAATTCCAGAATTCTTGAACATGGATCAACTGTAGGTGATGGCAGGATTAAGGGTTTGACCTTTATGTATAGCTGGGGTGAAGGGAAAGAGCAAGAATGGGAAATGACCAGATTAAGAAGTTGTGAAGTCAGAGTATCTGAGGAAACATCACTATGTTGAAGACATCTGGTATAAGGGCAGGATTTGCAGTAGAGAGGAAGGTTAAGCAAGTGCTGAAATGACTGTGAAAGGATGAATAGTGTCCAGGAAGTCAGTAGACAAGGACCTATAGAAATCTGGATTGGGGGGCAAATTTAACTGAATGAATTTCATAAAAAAGAGGTTACTTAGTGATGATAGTAAAGGGAGAATCTAAAAATGGCAATAGGAAATAAGGAGCATTCCAAGCAAAAGTGGAAAAGGTGGCCAGGAATGTAGTTATGCAGAGGGAATCAGGGCTCTCAGTGCATGCCAGAAGATAGAAGGAGCAAAAGATAGTGAGGTATAAATGAGAGACAGTTAACTATTGAGCAAGAGGGGGAGCCTCCACAAGACAGAAAAGTGAGTAAAAACAGAACAGTATAGCTCTCTCACAACAGCTTTAACAAAAATGACAAAAGAGCACAGGGTTGAGAAATGACCATGAATTCCAAAGACAAAGTACAATAAGTGCATTTTGCCAGCTCACATCTATATAGAGACAGCCAAACGCCTGTAGGTACTAGGGAAGGGGTCCAGACAGAAAAGGTTGACCTGAAAACAGTTTATGGAAGCTTTCCAGCTCAGAGACTAGCACCAAGCCAGAGAAACCTGGAGCCTGAAATTACAGGCAAGAAGGCAGGAGACCAGTCTGCAGTCTAATAAAGGATGTTTTAAATCTGCAGCTATATTGCCCTGACATCAAACTAGGCCCAAACTGAGAGGACGATGATCAGTGTGCTCTCCAGTTTAGACTATCCCACACTACCTCATACCCAAAGTACCTAGCATACTCCATAACTGAACAGTGCTGGTCAGTCACTACTGAGGTATTTAACATATCTAGAGTTAAAATAATACAGATCAATACCAAAGAGGGCCCACAGCCTGGCCCCAACACAAAGTCCCAATTCAGTAATTAGAAAAATGAGTGAGTACAAGAAAATACTAATGATAAAGAAATAGCATGAAGTCAAGGATTCTTAGAGCATAGACCCAGAAAAAGAAAATAATTTTATATCCAGATCTATAAGCAAGGTCTCAAATAAAAGTCACAGATTTGCTACAAGGTCTACTGGAATTCCTGAGTGAAATGAAGTCAGAGTTATTTTTTTTCTAATGATCAAATATGTGAAAAGAAAGCTCTAGACAAAAGGATTGGAAAAGAGAGGAGAGATCCAAGGGGGCAAAAAGTGGAAACAGAATGAACGGTTTAGTAGAGAAACTACAAAAACTTACATAACATATTGCTTGAAAAATCAAACTGGAGAAGGAAGAAATTGGTGACTATGTAAAGAAGAAAAGTTGAAACAAAACTAAATGATTACAGTAAAAAAAAGAAAAAGGAAGGTCATCTACTATCAAAAACAACTGACATGGAAAAGTGGGCAAGGAGACATGATCTAAGAATCGATGGACTAACCAAAAAACTAAACCATACAAACATCTAGGTACATGAATGGAACTTGACTATCTATTGTTACTTGCCTGTCTTATTAGGATCTGAGGACAAAGTGTACATATAATAAATCTACCAGTCATTTAGTGAAAAAAAATTAACGTTCCCAGGAACTCTAGAGTCAAAATCCAGAGTTTCCAGGTCAAAGAAAAAAATAATTAAAGCAGCCAGAAAGAAAGAGTTCAGATATTAAGAGCCACAGGAGAGCCAGGTGGCACAGTAGATAGAATGCTGGGCCTGGCGTCAGGAAGACTCGTCTTTAAGAGTTCAAATCTGGCCTCAGACACTTATTAGCTGTGAAACCCTGGACAAATTACTTAACCTGTTTGCCTCCGTTTCCATGTCTATAAAATAAGCTGGTGAAGGAAATGGATAGCCACGCAAGTATCTTTGCCAAGAAAGTCCCAAATGGGGTCATGGAGAGGAGAACATGACTGAAAAATGACTGAACAACATTAAGAGCTACAGTCAGGACATGCTACCTAAAACTCAGAATTCGTCAGTTCTCTCTTTGGAGGGGAGAGCATTTTGCCTTGGATTGTTGTCTTAATCGGAATAGAAAAGTCTTTCACAATTGACTGTCATTACAATATCACTATTATTGAATACAATGTTCTCCTGGCTCTGCTCACTTCATTTTGCATCAATTCATAGAAGTTTTCCCAGTTTTTTTCTGAAATCATCACCTTGGTCATTTCTTTTTTTATTATATTTTTTTCTCTCTCTTCTTATTTTTTGTTTACATCATCCATTTCCACAAGATTTTGAGTTACAAATTTTCTCCCCAATTTTCCCTATCCACCACACCAAAATAGCGTTCCCACTGAATATCCCCTCCCCCAATCTGCTCTCTCCGATATCTTCCCCCATTCCCCTTTCGACTTTCCAGTAGGGTGCAGTGGATCTCTATGCCCCAGTGCCTGTATGTTGTACGAGAACTGGCTAATCAGGGGCATCATTATTAGCCCTTCCCCCACTCTCTCCTGCTTAGAATTCAGATAAATCTTCCTATGTTGTACAACTGTCAAATTCCCTAGTAACTACCACTATAGGCAAAATCATTCAACCCGAGAAAAGAATTTGTTTTAGTAACCTAAATTGCTAAAAAGTTGCAAAAGATTAAAAGGATTTTAATCAACTGGCTTTTAGATTTTAGAAGGAAAGATGGTAAATGGAATTCCTTATATTTGTGAGTTTTGATAAATCTTTATTGCTCCATGAGGATAAAAAAATAATTAACTGGCTCTAAGCTGTGACGGGTGAGGCTTGTTGTTTAAGGTAAAAGGCCCTGCTTTTTTTTCCTTCTATAGCAGGTTTCTATGAATAGAGCAAGTAGTCAGTAAAAGATGAGCTTTAATATTATTTTCATCTAGAATTAGGATATGTCCAGAAAGTTATGCAAATTGCTTAAGATCATTTAAAAAGTTTTCAACTAACTTTTTTCATAAAAGTTTAGTGATTATTTATGGATTTTGAAATTGTTTTAAGAGAAAGGAAAATACCTTTAGAAGAAAAAAAATTTTAAATTAGCGTGAATATAGACCCAGCTCCCTATGAAATAGAGTCAGATTTATCCAGATGATTTTGAGTCCCAGCTGAAAAGGGGGGAATCATCAGGTGAGTCAAGGGAAAAGAAAGATATCATTTTTAACACCAGGTTAATTCAAATTGTTTTTAGAGTCTATTTATGAAAAGCTGCATAAAGCAGATAAGAAAGTTTGGGACATATGGAGTTCATCCACCCCCTCCTGTTTCTAGATAATTGATATCAGTTTTAGAAATGAGAAAGATTTGTAATTAACAGCTCAATCAAATTTTAGATGGCCCTATCTAAAGGACACTAGTCCATATTTATTTATTTGCTATTTAATAATTTGGGGAACTGTAAATTTTACTATTTCTCTAAAGCCTTAACTATAGGAGTCATCATTAAAGCTGATAATGGGATGATACAGGCTGCAGGCTGTGAACTGTTCAAGGTGCTTGGAAAAAGTCTGGGGACAACCTGGGACACCACCCAGGTGGGATCTCTCTTACTTTATTTCCCAATTGTACCTTTTCTTTCTGAAAAGGCAACCTCCCACATATTTATGCCTAAGCCTTGCTTTCAGTACCTGGTGACTATCTGAATGACCAACATAGATGACTCATGCTTAGAATCAAACAAAGCTAAGAAGTTTTCCTCCTGGCAAGGTTTATGATATTGTCCCTCCTTTTATTCTATAGCAAATACACTGAAAAGCAATATTCAGGGCCAAATGAATGAATAAATATAGAGATAATATCCTTATTAATAACAAGATAAAAAGTAATGAAATAGATGCCTGATTGACCAGGATAGTGAAGTTTGGGGAGAGTAACAGGATCAGACTAGATGACACCTGGGATTAAATACAGATGTATACAATTGGCTTTAAAAATTTCCTGTTATGTGACTTCATGATTTGAACATGTTTGGGAAAAGGATCAGAGGTATGGACTTTTGGATTTTATATTAGGTCAAAATTATCTGGTCACCTCTAAATCTGAAATGGAGAAGCAAAACTCCTTTTTAAATTCTGTAACTACATGAGGCATCTGGGATTTAAAAGTGTTGCTTAAATGAAACAGGTATATTGTTTGTATATAAGTTCCCTTGGTCATCTTGGTGACATGTACCTGACTTACTATAATTGTGTCTTTTTGTATTAATTGAGCCTAGCCCTGTGTGGCTAAGAAAACTGAATTATTTGTTTGAATCTAGGCTTGCATGGCTAGAAGAAGTGGACCTTTATATGTAAAACTGTTTCTGAGTAGTTGATTCTGTTTCTCAGTCCTATGATATTTCTGATGATGCCTTCCTTAAGTCTCTCCAAGCTCTCCAGAATGTCCAGGAAACAGTTCGTGCCATCTACCAGACTGCTTCACAGAATCTCCTGAAAGAGACATCATGCCCACATCAAGGGGACCACCATTCCAGATCAGTGGACAACTGAAGCAACCAGAGACTTGAAGTTGAAACTTAAGAGGCAGCTATGATGTCTTTTCTGTTTGTTTTTTTCACCCCTTGCTATCATCAGTAATTCCTATAGCCCCCTGCTTGATTAATTGCTTATCCACATATGTTAGAAAATGGATTCAGGTGGTCAAACTCTTTGCCCCTTGGCCTCCGTTGAGTCCAAGTTCTAGTTATGTAATTGAAAAGGGGGGGGTGAAGCGGCAGATTCCCATAGTGCTAGCTCCTACACAAGGCCTCTCACAAGGCCCCTCAGGGGGCCCCAAGAACCTAGCGTAAAGGTATGACCATTGTGAAACCTCACCCTTCACCTGCCTTGTAACCAAGATGTAACTAAAACAAAGAACTGCCCCATTAGCTTGCAGCCCCCATTTAGTTTACATCCCTATGTAGCAACAGTTGCCTTGCTGACCACTGTTTCTTTCAGGAAGTACTTTTTGCTATATAAAAGCTTGCTGGACAGATTCCTTAGGGCTGCCTCCCCTTTTGGGGATAGCCGCCGGCTAATAAAAGTACCCCCCCAAAATATTAATAGGCTATGCCGTCTTGTATTTGCATTAATTGTCCATTACAATATAAAGGTATACTTGGAGAAAACTGACAACTCCTTAGGACCAAAGGCAAAGGAGGAGTTTATGTGTATTTCTGTATCTCTATCTAATCTCTTCGGTAAGTGTAATGGTAATGTAAATGGGAAGATCTTTCCCATCCATTAATAGGACTATGTGACGGGCTCTAGTCACACTGAAGCCTGAGTCACATGAGTCTGTAGTGAGAGGAGCTTGCCTAGCAGATGGAGCAGGAAGGGTGGAACAAGAAGAGGCAAAGCTGGAGGAGAGCTGAGAGAGGAAGCTGGTCAGAGTACTTACCTCTGAGGGAGAAAGAGGAAGCAGGCAGCAAGCTGTGATTATTTATTTGTGGGAAGGTCCTAGAAGGGGGAAGGCTTGGGGATGGCGGTACCCTCTGAACTGTTATTGCGTATAGATTTCTTTGTTGCTGTGATGGATTTATCTTTCTGGTGTTGGGATTCTGCTTCCTGGTGTTTGAATGTTTTTGTTCTGTCTTCCATGTGGAGAGTCTGTTATATTTTGGGATTCAAAATTGCGCTGGCATATTCACAGATGCTATAGGCACTCTGAATATCATGTTGGCACTATACTAAGCTCTAAGATTAGGAACTTGGGAGGGCTGGGAAAACAATTATGTTCAAAACAGAAAGAGGAAAATTGGCATGACAAGTGAATTTAGGGTGTAAGGCACTGACTTCCACATAAGATATGTTGAAGTTAAGATTCTGAGTGGAAATCAAGGAATATTAGTCAAGTAGGAAGAAGATTAGGGTTGAGCATATAGATATGCATGTGAATTAAACCCACAGGAATTTGAGTTCATCAAGGGAAAATGTAAATCTAAAAAATAAAAGGTGACCCACCTCAGATCCCTAAAGAATGCCTACAATAAGAGAGTGAATTGAGCATATGATACTGAGAAAGCACAATTAGAGAATGGGACCAAGAGAAAGTGTTATCAACAAAGTTAAGGAAGCAAGGTGTGGTGGCCCTGGTCTATAACTTCTGTTCCTAGTTTTACAAAATATCTATTGCATTCAAATCTTCTCTTAACTTCTCTCCCAGTCCTATATGACCACTCACAATTAAAAACAGATGGCTTAAGATGTCAGAGGAGAAACAGGATTTCCTTGGGGCTCTGGCTTCCACCCCCTCCAATTCATGTAAAAGGTGACTTTGAACAAACTTTGGAGCTACAGAACCCACAAAATGACAGAGAAGCTAACCTCCTGCTGAGGACAGCCTGGCAGACCAGCAGGAAGGGGCCAGCGCAATGCTCTGGGAGCTGACCCCAGTCCTGTGAGAAGCCAAGGTTTTAGGCTCATGGAGGCCTGACCACCCACTGGCTGGAGGGACTTCAGATCACCAGCAGCTGTGGTGGTTTCAAGAATTATCAACCCATAGATGCCAAGGACAAAGTGAGAGGTCAGTGCAGTGTGGACTTTGGGATCTGGCTGGTTGGGAGTATGATCCAGCCTTTATCTCCTGGAGGGAGCAGCCGCTGCCACGTGGAAGCTTCAGCTCTTGGTCGGCAGATTGTAGGGGGGCCAAGTAACACGTCTGAGGGGTAATTGCTCTTGCTTTAACCTCTTTGGATCTGGATTGCTGTCTAGGGTTGAGGTCCTGGGATGTGTGACCAGCTTGCCAGAATGTGTGGAGGCTTTAGAGAGGGCACCCAACTAATACCTACAGCAGCTGAGAAAACCCCAGTGTCTGGGATAAAGCTCCCATTTCTGGTAGCAGAGTCCTACTGTGGCAAAAAGCCCAAAAGTCAAGTAATTGAGTGGCAATATGAGCAGGCAAAGGAGCAAGGCAAGCAGAGCAACCCAACTTTAAACTCCTATTTTGGGGACAAAAAGGCCCAAAACATGGAACAGGAGGAAGATAGCAAAGTCAGCACTCCTGCACCAAAAGCTTCTAAGAAAAATACGAGCTGGTTATAGGCCATAGGGGAGCTTAAGAAGGATTTTGAAAATCAAATAAGAGAAGTGGAGGAAAAATTGGGAAGAGAAATGAGAACGACGCAAAAAAATTATGAAATGAGAGCCAATAACCTGACTGAAGAAAATAACACCTTAAAAATAGACTTAGATGGCAAAAGAGGCTCAAAAAGGCAGGGAGGAGAAGAATGTCTTACAAAGCTGAATTTGCCAGATGGAAAAAGAATCTCAAAAGCTCACTGAAGGGAATCATTCCTTCAGAATTAGATTGGAGCAAATGGAAGCTAGTGACTTTATGAGAAATCAAGATACTATTAAACAGATCCAAACAAATGAAAAAAATAGAAGGCAATGTGAAATATCTCATTGGGAAAACTACTGACCTGGAAAATAGATCCAGGACAGATAATTTAAAAATTACTGGACTACCTGAAAGCCATGATCAAAGAAAGAACCTAGAAATCATCCTTCAAGAAAGTCTCAAGGAAAATTGCTCTGATGTTTTAGAACCAGAGGGCAAAATAGAGGTTGAACGAATCCATCACCTCCTGAAAAAGATCCCAAAAAGAAAACTCCCAGAAATAATATAGCCAGGTTCCGGAATTCCCAGATCAAGGAGAGAAACAATTTGAACATTGTGGAAACACAATCAGGATAACTCAGGACCTGGCAGCTTCTGTACTGAGGGATCAAAGGGCTTGGAATATGATATTCCAGAGAATAGCTGAAGATAATAGAAATGTATATATATGTATATCTATATGTCTATATAGGAGGGTATATAGATGTATGAATACATATGTGAGTGTGTATATATATGTGTACAGGTATACATAGATAGAGAGCACAGGACCAATTTTTTTAGGAAGGGATGATACTTAAAAGGTGAAATTAAGAGGTGAGAGAGGAATAAAATGAGAGGAGATGGGGAGAGACAGAATGGGGTAAACTATCTCATATAGAAGAGGCAAAGGAAAATGGTTACAATGGAGGGGAAGAACAGGAAGGCAAAAGGGAATGGGTCTACCTTATTCTCATTGAATTTGGATTAGGGAAGGAATGACATACGCTAAATAGGATATCTTACCCTATAGGAGAGTATGGGGGAAGGAGATGAGAGTGGGGATGATGGAAGGGAGGGCAGGCTGGGGGGGGAGGGAAGTTGGAAGCACCCCCTTTTGAAAAGGGACAGGATCAAAGTAGAGAATAGAACAAGTGGGACAGGAGGGAGGGTAATATAGTCAGTCTTTTACAATATATCCACTTTGTAAATGTTTTGCATAGCTACACATGTACAACCTATATTGAATTACTTATCTTCCCAGTAAGAGTGGGTGACAAGGGGGGAAGGGAATGAATCTGGAATTCAAAGTTTTAAAATCAAATGTTTAAAATATATGTAAAAAAATATATAATATATAATATATATTAATATATATACTGTTATTAATATTATTTTACATGTAACTGGTAAATAAGACATATAGGCACTGGGGCATAGAGATCCACCATGCCCTACTGGAAAGTCAGAGGGGTTATAGGAGAAGATATGGGAGAGAGCAGACTGGAGGAGGGGATATCCAGTGGGATCGATATTTTGGGGTGGTGGGTAGGGGAAAAATGGGAAGAAAATTTGTAACTTAAAATCTTGTGGAAATGAATGATGTAAACTAGAAGTTAATAAAGCATTTGATTAAAAAAAAGATGGCTTTCAAAGCTTAGACTTAGGAGAAGATGGAGGCAGATGGTGGCAAGTAGAGGGAGATAGAGAAGGAGAGAGTAAGCTGGGCCTAGTGTTCAGATTTAGCCTCAGACACTTTCCTGCTGTTTGACCCTGGTAGATAGCTTAATGGAACATGAAGGAAGATCTTAAATGTTTAGAACATTTAAAAAATTACCTTGAGAAATGCCCATGCAATTTTGCGAAAACCCCTTTCCTGGACTTGAACCTCAGAGTTGGCCTTGGCTTCATCCATACTTAAGAAGTCAAGAATCTGTAAATATTTAGTTATAAAATACATTAATTCTTATTGAGTGATGATTGATCTAAATGTTAATATTTTCTAAGTTGAAAGAAAAATCCTAATGTTGCATTTAAAAAATATCTATATCAGATACCAACTTAAAATGACATCTAAATAATTTCAATTTAGCAAAATCATATATTATCTTATTTGCACTGTACCTCAATTAATCTAATTAGCAAATAACTTGATGTTTAGCATGTATTTCTACATCTCATATTTTCTTTTTGTGAAACTTTTGTTTAATTCCCCAAGCACAGAAAAAAAATCTTACTAATCACTATGACTCTACAAATAAAATTCATTTACCTCTAGGTACATATTGGGGCTGATAAACCAAGGTTTACTAATCAATTTCTGATTAGTAACACAAATGTGTGCACACTCACACACTCTCACATGTGAAGGATGTATACAGTCATCATTTACTTTTGTTGGGAGGGAGAAAACTGAATGTAATGATTATCAGAAGCCATTTCAATTATACAATAGTAAGGCTATACACAGATGTACAAAATCTTGAGTGGATCTGACAAAATACACAATCCATGAGGTAACAGCTGTTTTACTTTCATCTTTATCCATAACACTGCGCCTGGCACACAGTAAGTACTAATAAATGATTGGTGATTGATTGCTAATAGAGAAAGAGTAAAGTTATGGGGTTTGGTAGTTTTCTAGAAATCTTTGTTGTTGTTCAGTCATTTCAGTTGCATCTAACTATTTGTAAACCCATTTGGGATTTTCCTGGCAGAGACACTGTAAAGGTTTGCTATTTCCTTCTCTAGTTCATTTTACAGATAAGGAAACCGAGGCAGCAAGGTTAAGTGACTTACCCAGAGTCACACATTTAATAAGTGTCTAAGAACAGATTTAAACTCAGGAAGATGAGTCTTTCTAACTCTAGGCCCTGCATTCTATCCACTGTACCACCCAGCTGCCCTTTCTAGAAAGAGAAATAACTGTCTATTCCAGCCTTATGACTTGATTTTTACCTTTGTGTGCCTAAGGCTTAATGAAGGAGAAAGAAGACATCACTATTGTACTAGTAAGAGAAAAACATAAAACAGAATATTGGCTAAGTGAGGAAAGCAACAGCTGGAAAGTACTAGCTGGGCAGATAACTCAAGAGCAAACATTTCCCCTTTCTCAGAAACTATGCCAAACAGACTGTTACTTTTTAAAAAGATGATAATCTACCAAAAAATCTCCACTAATAAAAAATAAACAGCAATTACAATCTAAGTCTGCAATCTCATCTTCAAGAATTTCCATGCAAACAATTTGGCTGGACAAGAGGAGAGGAGATATACGTTAACAAAATTGAGTGTAAAATAAGTAGAATTATTGATCATCTTTACAAAGCTATATAATTTGGTTTTCTGAGCCTTACCACTATATTGAGATATCTGTTCTACGACAGCGGAGCTTTTCATTTTTCTAAAGTCAAACAAACCAGTTAGAATATCTTGTATTCTGATGCTCTGAGACGCATATAAATAGTTTTCATTTGTGTGGCCCATCTCAAAGACCACCATCCCCATGGAGCTTTTCCAATTTGCTTCAATTTGCAGTGATCTCTGCCATCTTTGAATTCTTTATATACCTATAGCCTAACCATAACACCTAACAGTTCATGACTGTCTTGGAATTACTGACCTTGAATTAGTCTTTGTATCTATCATTTGCCTCATTAGACTATAAATTCCCTCATGACAAAAATCATATTACAATTCTCAGAATCTCAGAGTTGGATGGTGCCTCAGATATACTTTAGTTCATCCCTTATCTGCATCAGAATCCCCTCTACCACATATAAGACGAGTGGTCATCCAGTCTTTACCTGAAAGCCTCCAAGAGTAGAAACAACCTCCCTCCCAGGTAGCCCATTCCACTCTTGGAGAGTTCTAATTATTAGGAAGTTTTGCCTGATGTGAAACCTAAATTTGTCACTCTGAAATTTCTAACTATATCTTGCACTCCTTGCATTCTATGACCACCACTCCCCATCCAAAAGCACAATAGGTATACAATTAGTAATTGTTGATACATTGATTTCAGAGATGTCATTGTTGACAAAATCTTAAACTACTGTGTTGTACATTTAAGGCGAGAAATTACCATATATTAAATACAACTTATCAGCAATAAGGCATATACTAAATTGTCAAAATAAAATGAAAATCTATTATATTTAACATACCTCAAAAAACAGAATTACTCTAGGGCTTTCTTCAGATTTTTGGAGGAAATAACTAAATCGTTCATTAAAAACAATTTGTTCTTCCCACTCTGGAAGTCTTGACTTATAATGTTTGAAATCATAAGGTTGAGTCATAATAGGAAGGACATTCTTTACTCTCTCTTGTTCATAAAAAGATGAAACAGCTCGGTTGCTATATTAAAAAAAGAAAACATTAATATTAAACAATACAAGTGGAGAAAGAAAGGAAGGAATGAAAGAAAGAAGGTAGGAGGAAGGGAGGGAAGAATAAGGAAAAAAGGAAAGAAGGAAGGAAGGAGAGACAGTAATGTAAAGCAGGTCATAATGATATAAAAAGGTAAGGAGTCATAATGATATCAAGGTAAGAACTATTTTGGTTCCCAATAATAAAAGCTAAAAAGTAACTCCTCTAGAGTTATATGGGAGAAAATATTAAAACCAAAAACATCAGAACCAAGTTCTAATCTCCAGGACTGAAAGTTCTGCCTTCTTAGATTTTGATAAAGTATACTGCCTAACATAGAGCATTAGATGGTAAGCTCTTTGAAAGTAGGGTCTGTGTCTTATTTATTGCATTTTCCCCAAAGTACCTAACTCAGTGATTCATATGTAAGAGGTCATCAATAAATATTTGTTTGATAAATGAGCTGATTAACGGTGGTCTTACATGCTAATATTTAACATACTTGTTTTCTTTTTCCACATATCTTATTTAAAAAAAAGAATAATCTTTGGGGGTTTCTTTTAAAAATTCTTCCGAATATTCAGGTAATTTTATTTTTGGTGCTACCATTTACATTTAAAGTTTGGAAAGCAGCTTGCAATTTTAGGGCTAAGAATATCAAAGTTTAAATAAGCCAAAGGTACATTAACATAAGATCCATACTATGACTCTTAACACTGTGTACTTTTAAAAGACAGCCATTTTCAACCCCAATGGGTAGACAATTGGAAAAATGTAACTAATCACCTGTGCTCTTTCTTGACATACAGTCCCGTATTCTGGTCAATCACATGGATTTTTACCATTGGGTGAGAAATCATAAAATCTTTTCTAAGCCAATCAGTTCGATGGACATAAACTCCCAAAACAAGGGTATCATCAAACCCACTGTTGGGCTGACTTGAAACTTCTGGGCTTGTTACTTCTTGGACATTATCAATACCACTTTCTTCATTGTCTTCAGGAACTATAAGCAATGGAAAAACACAGTTACAATCAAATGTCAAAATATCTGAGGTTCACTATGGGTCCTAAGGCCCCTGCTTCAATGACTGAGGACCTAAAACACACAGGACTATGGGTACCAAGCCCTGTTTCCATAATTATTGCAGAGCAGACCCCACATTATAAGATTGCTCCAGTATTTCTGATAAAGCTTTTTTGGATAATGTACTATACAGGACTACGTTACACTGAATTCTGTAATATGGTAGGTTCTAATATAAAAACTCAATGCACAAACACTATTAAATATGCTATGTACATTTAATATATATCTACATGTTTCATATACATCGACATTTAATTTTTTTATTTGTTTTGTCTTAACAATACCCTAAATATAGTTTATGGAATTATTTTTTAAAGTATGCTAATTGGTAAAAATTAGAAATACCCTAAATGTAGTTTATGGAATTATTTTTTTAATTATGCTAATTGGTAAAAATTAGAAATGTTAACAGTATCAACAATTTTTCAGTTACCCTTACTCAGTGGAATCTATGCCATAGGTAAATACAAATTCCCTTTTCCAATTTTGTTACCCAAGGTAATAGCACATATGGGTTGACATGACTAGTGAAATATTATAATAATCTTATATAAAAGTAGGGGTGAGGAAATGGTTTTTTTAAATCAATAAACACTGGGGAAAAGAAAAGGAAACTACATTAAAAAGGAAATTATATTAGATTTTCTTTTCTTTTCCTAGAAAAAGCATAAAATATTTAAATCTCCTGCATTAAAAATGGGGGGAAAGTAACACAATTTTATTAGATACTTTAGCATGAGGTTGTGTAAAATGTATTGAATTTTTAATCCAAACATTTCTGTTTAAATTCAAACTCTGCCACTAGTTGCCCATGTGACCTATGGTACACCATCTACAAAATGAGGGCACTGGATCCCATGACCTAAAATTTTCCAGAGGAATTAATCAGAATAAATGCAGGAGTCTCTAAAGAATGAAATTCTGAAAACAAAATTAGAAACAATTTTGAGGAAAAGTTAAAAAGGAAGGTTTTTAAAGAGACTAGAAAAAGTTAGACATCAACTGAGCTCCAACAGTTTCTCATCAACCACCCCAGATTTTTCAAAGACTTCACAGGGCTCAGAGATCTTGGAGACCCATCTGAAGATATGAATTCTCAGTAAAACGTATATTAAGCCCGAGATATAAAGGAACCATAGTGAAAGAAAATTCCAGAGTGGAACAGTTTAGTCTGGCCTTGTATTTGAGTTGTAAATCAGGACAAGCTGTTTCTCCAGCCAAAACAGGTAAAGTTTCCCTCTCAGTAGTACAAGGAAGGGGTTCATGCTAAAAAAAAAAAAAAAAAAAAAGTTTTCTCTTAGCAAGAGGCTAGTGACACCTGGGGAGCTACAGTAAATGGAATGGTGAGAGGGAGCAATGATGGTGATAGACAATCCACAGCATCTACTGGGAAGTGCAGGGGAACAAAAGGAACTACATAATGAATTAGGATCGATAACTTACATGACTAAAGGTGACTGAGGTTACAAAGATCCTTAGGGAAGGACAGTGCATTCCTGATTATCAATTTCCAAGAGCTCTGTTACCAGTTCTTTTCTGCCATGTATTTTTTCCCTTTTAGCTGTGTGAGATAAGTGAGCAACAACTCAACAGACAACTAAGATGCTACAATGAAGTGCTTGAATACAGGAAAACACAAGTTGGAATTCTTACTCAGATACTTACTAGCTGTGTGATCCAGGGCAAATCACTTAATCTCTTTCAGATTCAGATTACTAATTTTTAAAATGGGGATAATAATAGAACCTACCTCACTGAGTTGCTGTGAGACTCAAATCAAATGAGATAACATAGGTAAAACGCTTTGCTAACCATAAAGTACTAAACAAATGTTACCAATTATTATCATCACTATTAATTAACTGCATAATCAATGTTATACAATGAGTATCCTGGATTTTCTGAGTGAAGAGAAAGACTCAGAAGTAAAACAAATTCCCCCTTGTCACAAGAGACCCTCTGCCATATTTTAAGTCCTATGTAATTCATAAGTATAACTGAAAGAGGCCACATAGGTTGAGGGGAAGCTCATGCTGCTTCATGTGAGCTCACTGGCCTACATTGGTAGACTCCATTCTCTCCATCTCCCCACTTCTTTTTTTTATTGGAGCATTTGTCCTTCTGCAGGCTTGTAGACTGTAATCTCTATTGCCCACAGTTTTTAAAAAAATCCCTGAAAAGAGCCCAGTAATAATGTCGGCTAGTTCTTTCAGTCACCAGTGGTCCTAGTGACCAGATTATCTAGAGCAAGTAGTGCTCTCAAACTTTCTCACTGCCTATTTTTAGCTTCAACTCCATAAAAGATATTTTTGTTTCAGCCTTTCTGGACCAAAAGTGTTCATTCGCTTTGGCAGAGACAACAGAAGCAAAATAAGGATCTCAAATCCTGGCCTCCCCCAGAACAGCAGGTCTAGTCCCCCTTTGATCCTCTTTTTTGCTACAGTTTTGTGATTCTAAATAAGAACTGTCTAAAGGGATAGGAGACACCTAGCCTGGAAAAGAGATCTAGGATGAGTTTGGTAGGTATCTTCAAGTTTTACAAGATTGCCAAATGGAAGGAAGATGAGGCTTGCTATCATAGTAAATTTCTAGAGGCAATAAGAAGAAATTACAAAGATTTAGGTCTAATTTAAGGAAAAACTTCCAAACAATCAATCTTGTCAAAAAGTAGAATGGGCTGCGGTGCCTCAAGATATAATGGGTTCCCCTTTACCCTAAGTTGTGAAGCATAAGGCATTCACAATGTTGTAGAAGAGAATCATGGTCAAGCATTTACCAGATGGTTTCTGATGATTCACACAACTCAGATTCTGTGACTAGATGCTCACTAAGATCTTTTTTAGCACTAAATGCTATAATCCTAAAATAAACAAAAACACTATGCTCCTTTACTATAGTCACTTTTGGTGGAAGAAAGAAAAAATTAATTCAGTGGTAAAATTAGGGAAAAGCTAAAATTAAGATGAAATGGAAAGAAAAATAGAAGGAAAGGGAATGGGAAATACAGCCAGAGAAATACAAAAGGGGAAAGAAAAGTGCAACCTTTCATCCTTCTCAACTCCTCATCCTCACTCACCTCATTTACCTCACTTATATAGAATCTATAGTTGAATTTTGTTGTTTCAACTTCACATCTTCTCTTGCATGAATCCACTTTTCTCCTTCTCTTCCATCATACAGCTCTCACTCTAGTTCAGGCCTTCATCACCTCTTGCCTAGAACATCATCACAATGGCCTTTTTTGTCTCCTTGTCTCTAGTCTCTCCAATCTATTTTCCAAAGTGATTTTACTAAAGAATAGGTCTAAACATATCACTCTTCTGCTGAATAAACTCTAATGGTTCTCTATGACTTCCCAGATTATATCAAGTTCTCTGCTTGGCATTTAAGGCTACCGTCGTTCTCCTACCTGCAAAGTCTTCTTATACTTTACTCCCCTCCATGCATTCTGTGGTCTAGTGAAACCAGTCTAATTACTGTTCTTCCCTCACAACATTCCATCTCCCATTTCCATTCACTGCAGTGGCTATCCCCATGACTTGCCCTCCTCACCTCTACCTCTTGATATCACTAAGACTTGGCTCAAAAGCCACCTTCTGGAGGAAGCTTTTCCAATCCCTCTAACCATTTAGAGTTAATCTAACTTCTAACCAAAAGAGGCAGCTTTTGTGTTTTTGCCTTTCTCTGGATCCTCGATGCTTAGCTCAGCACCTGGGGCACAAAGTAAGCACTTAATAATCAGTACTTGATTAACTGCTTGGAAACAACACAAATTAATTGAAAGAAGTATAATCATAAAGACTAAGTTTGGTCCCAAAGAAAAGATGAAAAGATGCACCTTCCTCACTACTTTGTAGAGCTGGGGGACAATACGTGTGTAACACTGCATATACTATCACATCTGTCTGATGTATTTATTTGCTGACCTTTTTTCCTCTCTTTATTTTATTTTTTGTTGCAGGAGAAAGGATGCATTTGTAAATGAAAGTGATATATAAATAGAATATATCAATTTTTTTTTTAGAATTCGAGTGTCAGGAAGAAGCTGAAAAACATGAAAAGAACTTGACAATTTCCTAAAGTAGGAAAAGACCTATTCACAGAGTACAAGTTGAGGAGGGATTTTCTCTTGATGATGAAGACCTCTCAATGTTCAAACCTGGCAATGATATTTTCTTGGCTGCATCAAACTCGGAATAATGCAGAGAATTATGCATAAGATCAACAATCACATTAAAGAGTTTGCTCTAACCAAGTAGATAAAGTAAGCCCATTGTTCAGATTATGTTATGCAGACAATGGACAACCCATATAGCTTGACTATCAGTATGTGTATGTACTCGTGTGCTAACAAAGAAATATGTAGACAGACAGATAATCTTGGACAGATTCCAGATAGATAATCTTGGACAGATTATGCAAATGATAATGAGCTGGGACCAGAACTAAACAAAGGGAGGAAAGTGGGCTAGAATGCCTTGGGAAAATATGAAAGGTTATAGTAAATACAAAACACATCAGTCACAGTCTTTGAGCTGAAGGGAGCCTTAAGAGGTCATCTAATTCAACTCCCCTTCATTTTATAAACTGAAACTCAAAACTAAGATGCAGAGCTAGGATTCAAACTGAAGTTCTTTGATTCCAAATCCAGTGATCTTTCCATTGTACAAATAAGCATTATGTCCATTTAAAATTATATTTTAGTGACGATTTCTTTTAAGAAGAGGCTTTGGGAAGGAAATACACACACACACACACACACACACACACACATAAAATTCTAACTAAATACAGATCACAAACCTGCTTTAGTTTTCTTTTTTGTCTTTCTTGGTTTAGCCTTTGGCTGTTCCACATTTTCCTCAACAGTTTGATCTTCTGCCTTTAATTCATTCCTCTGATTAAAATCTGAAGTTAGTACATCATCAGATGATTTCTTTTTTTTGATACTTTCTTCACCTACATTATGATGCAGCTCAGAGACAGATACGATGCTGAAAAGTAATCATATATATTGTCAAATAATATAGAATAAAATAATTTATTATGCATAGCTTCGGAGAGGATAAACCTCAAATCATATTGCCTTTGCTTTGGAATACCTTTATATTTTGGAGCAGTGGAAGCTTTGAAAAGTCTAACCTGGCTGGAAAGTGTTCAAGTATGAGACTGATGATGTCTATCATGAGAACACCACCCTAGCTAAGTTTGGAAAGACACATATTCAGGTTGGCCACAAGGCAATAAATATTTCAAACATAGCAATCCTCAATAATTGCATACTGATTTGTAGAAGGGTTATGATTATTGTTGGTGGGTGGAATACTATACAAACAAAATCACAGATCTTTGTGGTATTAAGCGTAAGTTATTTGTATTTTTAATTCTACATAGCACTTCAATTTTGAAGTGACTAGCAAATATAATAATTATTTTATTATATTCTGATTAAAGTTTATTCTTATCTGAGTCAACTCATTTACATAATCAAAGTGACCAATGTAAAGGTATAGAGACTTTGAACTACATAGTCATCAATATATATGGTAATATAGTTATAGTATGTGTGACCATATAGTTATGTAATGTTAATACTATATAATAAACATTAAAAGTATAATTTTAATGAAAATAATTTTAAAATAAAAGCTTAAAGTGATCCCTGATTACTTTTGCTAAGTAGAATCATAGGAAGAAAATAATGGATTTCTTGTAAAGCTTCACAAAGTAGGACTCAGAAAATTCCAAAAGTCTATGTGAATGAGCTATAACTTAAAATGAATATTTGATTATAAATTTAAGCTAAAGATTGTTCTAAAGAAATTTATGGTAAGTGAAAAATCTTTTCAAAATAATCAGCTATCGAAGCAGAGACAAAAATAAAGGTGAAGTTCCTTCTTGAGTTATTAGCTAGCAAAATAAGCCTAGACTAGAGATCACTTCACTTTCCTTTCATTCAAAATAATTAGATTATATAGATGAGAAGTTTTTGCTTCTACTTCCAGAAGCCATCATTTCTCTAGGCTAGAACTTTCTTCTATCTATACAGATCACAATTCCTCAATTTGGTAAATAAGTAAATTACTATAGCTGAAAAAAAACCACGTCTTGTGATGAGCCCCTCTAAATTCCAAGATGGTGCCTGGGCAATGAATATGACATTACTAAACCTATATTCAAAACCCTTTCCAGTTTATATGACCTACCAGAACTCATGTAGAGTGACACTGACTTCAAGAACTTGACACTACAAACCCAAGGTTACCTGCATTCTACAACAGGTGGGTTAGCTCTGCTAGATTATGAGTTTCTCTGGGTTGCATTTTCTTTGGGAAAAAAAAGGAATTCTGCTATAAGGAGAAGGGAACTTGATAGCATGAAGAATATTTCTGCCATAGAAGTGAAGGTGACTGCCTGAACTCTCATAAAGAGAAACAAGGCAACACTTTAAAGCGCTCCATCCCCTCCTCTCAATCCACTTTGCAGTATTTAGGGTGCCCAAAATATGGTCAGAAGGAAATGTGGTGGCTCAAAGAACATTTCTTTTTCTCTGGAACTTTGGAGAGAGTTTGTCCTTAACCCAACAAAGGCTGTGTACATAATATGAAAGTTTGTTAAGTCAACTGTTCCTAAGTCATAGATTGCATAAAGGTTCATCTTTACCTAGGAACAAAGGGGAAAACTCGAGAGTAAATATGATATCCAGAAGCCATATCCCCCTCTATTGTTTGTATTACTAAAATACAAAAACTGATGTAACAGCTAAAACTAGAAATAAAAATTTAAGTTCTTCTATGATCAATAAAAAACAAATTCTCTACATGAGCTTTCTAGAAATTTAAGAATTAATCTATCATCACACAAAAATCAAAACAAATAGGAAAGGAGAGCCAAAATGGGTTTATTGTAAGATACAGCAGATCACTGCTTCAATTAAAAGAAAAGTAGGGGGCAGCTAGGTGGCACAGTGAATAGAGCAATGGCCCTGGAGTCAGGAGGACCTGAGTTCAAATCTGGCCTCAGATACTTAACACAAAGGGCAAGTCACTTAACCCCAATTGCCCTCCAAAAAAAGCAAAATAAATAAATAAAAAAGTAGGATTACTTGGATAACCAAGGGTAGGTTTACTAGTATCATTAGGAGAAAATATCAATTCAGTAGTTAAGAGTATAGCTGCAGGTTCTTTTCTACAAATACTGATAAATGCTAATAAAAGTATGCGTGGTCAGTTTTTTTTTTTTTTTTTAAAGCAATTGGGGTTAAGTAACTTGCTCAAGGTTACACGGCTAGTCATTTGATTTATGCGTGGGTGCTCATTTTCTGAGGCCGGATCTGATCTCGAGTCATCCAAACTCCGAGGCCGGCACTCTTACTCACTGCGCCACCTAGCCGCCCCTTTAGGGCAATTGGGGTTAAGTAACTTGCCCAAGGTTACACGGCTAGGTTTTTTTTTTTTGTGCGGATTAAGTGTCGGAGGCCGGCTCCGAACTCAGGTCCTTCTGATTCCAGGGCCGGCGCTCTATTCACTGCGCCACCTAGCCGCCCCGCGTGGTCAGTTTTTAATAATATCATACCATGTGCCGGAAAAACTTGTACAGTACTTGGAAATTATCTTACAGAAAAATCCAGAAGGCAAGGGAATTGCTAGAAAGAAGATGGCTCATTTGATTTTGTAAAATATCTTTTAAAAATAATATATATGTGTGTGTATTTCCAATATATATGTAACATATTTCCAAATATATGTGTAAAATATTTTCCAATATTAAATATCAACTAGCCTAAGAGACAGTTTTACAATCCAAGGAGTTCTACAAAATAAAATCAATACAATTTATCAGTGGTAAGGTACCTTGCTTCTGTTTCAAGCATAACTGGAACTTTTTTCTTTTTTTTCTTTTTTCCCTCTTCATTATTCAATATTTCTTCATGGTTTTGATTATCAGAGACAACATGAGACATCTGTTCTTTAAGTTTCATTCTTATTTTCTTTCTAATTGCATTGGCTGCTTCTTCAGCTACTTGGAGTTCATATGCTTGTATTAGCTGTTCTTCCTCATCTAATTCAGCTGTGTCTCTCACTTCATCTGGGGCATTTTTTATCTTTTCACTCTTTTGATGAGATACACCTGACAGTGACTTATCTTTTGTTTTTCTTGGAGAATGATTAATCTTCCTTTCAAAATTCCCTGGTTCTACTTCCTCTGTATTTTCTTCTTTATTAGACTGTTCTTGTAACACTGATTTCTTTTTCTTCTTATTTGGCTTCATTTGCTGGTTTTCTTCTACAGTAAAATCATCCTTACTTATTTTTTCAGCTATTGACCTTCTGTCCTTTGATTTGCTTTTAGTAAATCGTGGGCTCTTCTCTGGATTACAAGTGCTGCTGACAACTTCCTCATCACTTCTAGTTTCTTTGGTAAGATCATGATTACTCTGCAAGGTGTCAAGCTAGAAATAGGATACATATAAATTTATTTTAAAATGTACTTGAATATAAATGGCAAGAAGAACATTAAGTGAAATATGTAGTGTGCAATATTACTTTTTCAGCTTTTTTCTTAGATACAATTAAAACTAAATGGAACTCATTACATTTTGACAGATTACTCAACATATGGAAACAAACTTAGTAGTATTCAATAAACCCAAAGATCCAGCTACCAAGGTAAGGCTTAATTATCCTTAACAAAATTATTCTTATTAACTAAAACTCTGGGGAAAACTAGAAAGCAGTCTGGCAGAGATTAGGTTTTGATGAATACATCATACCATATACCAAAATTAACTCCAAATGAGCATGACTCAGCTATAAATGGTCACATCATAAACAAAAGAGAGGAGCAAGGAAGAAATTACCTTTTAGAATTATGGCTATGGGAAGAGATGTTTTGAACCATAATCATGATAACCCATATCTAATACCTGGGAACAAGAGATTGTTATGGCTCTGGATCCTAGAAAATGAAGCATAACAAAGATCCACTTCACACACACTAAAGTCCACCTTGCTTACACTGACTGATGAAGACTGTGAAACAGGATGGTACAAATTATGGAACAAATTTGTGTAGAACACAAAAATTTAGCTTCTATGAGATACAACAAAAGACATAATCAAGTAGTTAGAATTATGCACCAGAAGCTCCCAGCCTCTATAAAATAAGACAAGCTACTATATAAAATACTAACCCACAAAATTTTGAGAATTACATTTTAATAGGTGTCACCATGCCCAATACACTTAATTTCTAAATTCCACGAAATGAAAAGCTTTCAAAACATAGATGCCAAGTAGAAGATAATAAAAATATAGAGGAACAGAACAAGGTATATGGTAACCTCTTATCCTATCAACTATTGGAGTTGTCCCAGAGATGCTTTCATAAGTCAAAAGAAGAGCTTAGTTTTATTTATTTATTAAAGTAGATATTTCTACTTCTCCATTTATATATGAATCTAACAAAAAAGATGAGAATGAGATAACTTTGATGATGAAAATAATAGCATATGAAATGTGAAATTTTTCAGGAAATCATTATAAGTTGATTATGACTCTATCTTTAAATTAATTATCACTCTTTTTAAAGAGAACTGACTTGGGTTTCCAAGTTATAGGAGTTCAACCAAACTATCTTATTAATTGCTTTATACACATGGGTAGCATCAGTACATGGCTCCGCTGAAAAACACATTAATCTCTTCATCCCATTTCTCTAGTGATATAAGAAATATAATTTGGATTCAGTAAGTTTAAAACTCTTAATATACACCAAGAAGAGCTGGAAACTGAAAAGACTGAATTTTCAAATTTAGCCAATGGACAAAGGCAATACTTAGGCAATAGGACACCAGTACCTTGGCCTTTGTCAGGTGAACCACATCTAGCATAAAGGTATCAAAGAGAAAGATGTGGCTATATGTTATTAGACTTACTGGCATGCTGAAATTAAAGTTCATTGGTATGCACACATTTAAAGCAACTGAAACCTAGGCAATGCCTGTCTTAACACATACTTTCAAAATTATAAAATGTACTCTAACAGATTTGCAAAACATCCTAACAAAAACCCATTAATTATTAAGAAAACAAAAGACCCATCAAACTAAGAATGATTAACACTTCCTTGCCAATTGCCAAAAAGGATAAAGGGAATTGGTTATCATGTGTTCTGATAATTATAATCTTAAACAGGTCAAAATATTTGCAAAAGAATTTTTGGGATAAACAGACATCACTTCACTTGATAAAAGCTAAAGCTGAGAAGAGGTGTAAATCATCAGTCTTGTCAAATGTAACCCAAAGTGTCTTACTCTAGATAAAGTCTATGAGACAGTTAAGATCCAAGAAATCCAGACTCTTTCTGGACAACATTTGTATGAACTCTGTTAACAATATCTCAGTAAAGAAGCAAATAAAAGCTGAATCAACAAACTTTATTTGTGGAAAAAGAGAGATTTGTGATGTCAATTAAGGACCGGATTACCAGAAATTACAGAAATACAGTGATTCTTAAGGAACATGGAATTACTAGTCAATAGAGATTATGTAAGGAACTGTCCAACACATTACTACAAGTTGTAAAAAATAAAAGTACTTACCAATTACCTACCAAGTTATGACTCAGGAGCTAGAGTTACACATCCTAAATTCACTAACTTTCAGGCTGATAGATAATAAATCCTCTTATTACAATTTATTGTTCAATCATTTCAGTCATGTCTGACTCTCTGTGACCACATTTGGGGTTTTCTTGGCAAAGACACTGGAGTGGTTTTGCCATTTCCTTCTCCAGCTCATTTTATAGATGAGGAACTGAGGCAAATAGGGTTAAGTGACTTGCCCAGAGTTACACAGATATTAAGTGTCTGAGGCTGGATTTGAACTCAGGAAGATGCGTATTCCTGGTTCCCATCCCAGTACTCTATACATTGTACCACCTAGCTGCCAAATTATTGCTATACATAGATCAAAATAACATGGAGAATCCAACCAAAAACCTGTACAGGAATTGTAACATTATCTAAGGTCCTGTTGCCCACAACTATCTGGAAATAACTGATCTATACAGATTTAAGGATAATATTTTAAAAATATATTACCATTCTAAATATTCACAATCTCCAAGGTATGTGGAATAAAAAAGGTTTAAAATATAGAGATCAAGCAGATGTGATCAAAATTACATGGGAATAGGTTGAGGAATATTATCATCTACATCATCATCCTGTCTGTTATAGGAGTTGAGTTGAATGAATGAAAAAGCATTTATTTAAGCACTTAGTATGTGAAAAGAACTCTGCTAAGTACTAGAGATAAAACTAAAAAAAAAAACAAAACCCACCACCACTACCACCAACAACAACAAACAGTCGCTGACCTAAAGGAGCTCACATTTCAATATGGAGACATAACATAAAAAGGAAATTCCAATTGTCCCAGGATGCCTTTAGCAAGGCTACAAAAGACCTAACATTTTTTTTTTTTTGCTTTTTGGAAGGCAATTGGGGTTAAGTAACTTGCCCAAGGTCACACGGCTAGGTTTTTATTTGTGTGTGTTAAGTGTCTGAGGCCGGTTCCAAACCCAGGTCCTTCTGACTCCAGGGCCGACTCTCTACTCACTGTGCCACCTAGCTGCCCCAAGACCTAACATTCTAATACTACAAGTATCAGTCCTTTTAGCCACATGCACAATAATCTATAAAACATAAAATATAAAATGATAGCAAGGATAGGAACTATATTCAAGATTGTTCCTAACTGAAATCCATTTAAAAATAAGAATTAAGGGGCAGCTAGGTGGTGCAGTGAGTAGAGCGCCAGCCCTGAAGTCAGAAGGACCTGGGTTTGGATCTGGCCTCAGACACTTAATCCACACAAACAAAAACCTAGCCGTGTGACCTTGGGCAAGTTACTTAACCCCAACTGACCTCCAAAAAAAAAAAGAATTAAATAATAACAGTTATTATTCTTATAAATATCATTCTCATCATCACCCTCATCTTTATCTCTTTTTTCAAAATGCTTTATTAACTTCTGGTTTACATCATTCATTTCTGCCAGATTTTGAGTTACAATTTTTTCCCCATTTTTTCCCTGCCATCCACCCCAGAATAACAGCCCCACAGGATATCCCCTCATCCCATCTGCTCTCTCTCATATCTTCTCCCATACCCCCTTCAACTTTTCCAGTAGGGCAAGGTAAATCTCTGTGCCCCAATGCCTGTATATCTTATTTACCAATTATATGTAAAATACTATTAACAATAGTATTTATATATTTTTAAACATTTTTTAAAGCTTTGAATTCCAAATTCATTCTCTTCCTCCCTTGTCACCCACCCCTACAGGGAAGATAAGCAATTTAGTATATGTTGTACATGTGTAGCTATGCAAATCGTTACCATAGTAGATATATTGTAAAAGACTGACTATATTTCCCTCCCTCCTATCCCACCTTCCACTTGGTCTATTCCCTACTTTGATCCTGTCCCTTTTCAAAAGTGGGTGCTTCCAACTTCCCTCCCCGCCTGCCCTCCTGCCCTACCTTCCACCATCCTCCCTCTCATCCCCTTCTCTCCTACTCTCCTGTAGGGTAAGATATCCTATTTAGTATGTATGTCATTCTCTCCCTGATCCAAATTCAATGAGAATAAGGTTTTGCCTTTTTGCCTTCCCGTTCTTCCCTTCGCAACCACTTTCCCTTGCCTCCTCCATATGAGAGAGTCCACCCCACTCCATCTCTCCCCATCTCCTCCTGCCACATTCCTCTCTCACCTTTTAATTTCACCTTTTAAGTATCATCCCTTCCTATTAAATTCGACCTGTGCCCTCTATGTGTACCTGTAAACATATATACACACATTCACATATGTATTCACATGCCCATATACCCTTTTTCAACTATTTTCATACTGAGAAAAATTTCATCAGTTACAGTCATCGTTTTTCCATGTAGGAATATAAATAGTTTAACTCTGATAAGTTCATAATGATTTCTTTTCCCTGTTTACCTTCTCAAGCATCTCTTGCTTCTTGTTTCTGAACATCAAATTTTCTATTTAACTCTGGTTTTTTCATCAAGAATGCTTGAAAGTCCTCTATTCCACTGAATGACCAAATTTTCCCCTGAAACATGATATTCAGTTTTGCTGGGTAGGTGATTCTTGGTTTTAATCCCAGGTTCTTTGCCCTGCAGAATATCATATTCCAAGCTCTTTGATCCCTCAGTGTAGAAGCTGCCAGATCCTTTGCTATCCTGATTGCATTTCCACAGTATTCAAATTGTTTCTTCCTAGCTGCTTGTAATATTTTCTCCTTGATCTGGGAATTCTGGAACCTGGCTATAATATTCCTAGGAGTTTTCTTTTTGGGATCTTTTTCAGGAGGTAATCTGTGGACTCTCTCAACCTTTATTTTGCTCTCTGGTTCTAAAACATCAGGGCAATTTTCCTTGAGAATTTCTTGAAGGATGATTTCTAGGTTCTTTCTTTGATCATGGTTTTCAGGTAGTCCAATAATTTTTAGATTATCTCTCTTGGATCTATTTTCCAGGTCAGTGGTTTTTCCCATGAGATATTTCACATTGCCTTCTATTCTTTCATTTGTTTGGATCTGCTTAACAGCATCTTGATTTCTCATAAAGTCACTAGCCAGCTGGTGATCAGGCCATACTGGGACTAAAACCTCTGGCTCTCGAAGGCCTGGGCTTGACTCCCAGAGCGCTGTGCTGGTCACTCCCTGCCGGGCTGCTGGGCTGTACTCAGTGGGAGGTTAGCTTCTCTGTGTTATTTTTGGGTTCTGTAGCTCCAGAGGTTGTTCAGAGTCCCCTTTTACATAAATTTGAAGTGGTGTGGGCCAGAGCACTGTGGAAGTGCTGTTGCTACTCTGCCATCTTGACTCCGCCCCCCATGTTTATCTTAACCCCATAAAAGCTAAACCAATCATACAGACTAGAGGAAGGGAAAAGAGGGAAAATGGAGGACAATAGCACTGTAAGGAAAAGTCATCCAGGATGATGTACAGCACAGATTTTGTGTACTACACCACCAGTACAGTGGCTGAATTGAGGCTATACAGAAGATAAGCTTACATACTAAAACTCTTCCAGAAACCATATCTTTTCTCTACCTCTGCAACAGTTCATAGAAGTCTGAATATAAAGAAATAAGCAGAAAATCAACTTGTCCCAGATACATTTCTAACTAAGTCCCATCAAAAAACATGAAAACAAGCTAACAATAATTTGAATGGCTAAGATTTATATACTTCATGAACACTGGGAAAGTGCTTTAAATACATTATCTCATTTGATCTTCACAACAACCCTGTGAAATAGGTAATAATATTATGGCAATTCTCCAGGTAATGAAATGAAAGTTAAGCCAAGTTAAATGATTTATCCAGGGTCACAAAGATGCTAAGTCTCTGAAGTCAAATTTGAACCCACATCTGACTCCAAATCTATCATTCTACACACTACACTTTGCTTCAAACTCAACATGTGCCAAAAGTACCTTATAATCTTTCTTCTGAAAGCTGTTACTCCTCCCAACTTCATTCACTATTTCTTCAAATATTGCCACTATCCCCCAGTCTGGTATGTTTGTAAATTTGGAGTTATCTTTAATTTCTCCTTTCCTATCACCACCCCATATCCAATCAGTTCCCAGCTCCTGAGAAGTTCATTCCTCAAAACCATTTTTTCATATTTCATTAGCAACTCTTAGGATAAAACAGGACCTCATCACACCCATCTATCTGGAATAGATTCTTTTTAGGTCTTTCCACTATATCCATTCCAATCAATTCTTCATATTGAATGATCCTTTTTATAAATAAGAGTTTTAGGAATAGATGTAACTCCTCCCTTTGAAAATGTTAAGCAATTTGTTATTGTAAATTTGCTAGCAGGGAGTCAAGATGGCAGAGTAGAAACAGGACTTCCTCGGGGCTCCTGCTTCCACCTCCTCCAAAAAAATGACTCTAAACAAACATTGGAGCTACAGAACCCACAAAATGACACAGAGAAGCTAACGTCCTGCTGAAGATAGTCCAGGAGGCCGGCAGGAAGGAGGCCAGCACAGCATGTTAGGAGCTGAGCCCAGGCCCTTAGGAGCCCAAGGTTTTAGCCTCAGGGCAGCCACAACCAGCCACCAGCTGGAGGGATTTTAGATCACCAGCAGCTGTGGTGGTTTCCAGAATTACCAACCCATAGATGCTAAGGACAAAGTGAGAGGTCAGTGCAGTTTGGACTTTGGGACCTGGGAGTTCAGGAGTTCAGTCCAGCCTCTGCCCTGGGGTGAGAAGCAGCTGAGGCATGACGGCCCTGCAGCTGCCCCTACATGGCTGCTTCAGAGCTCCAGGCCTGCAGACTGTAGGGGGACCAAGTGACCAGTCTGAGGGGTAATTGTTCTTGCTTTAACCTGCTTGGATATGGATCACTGTCTGGGGTGGAGGTCCTGGGGTGAAGGACCAGTGTGCCAGAGTGTGTGGAGGCTTCAGAGAGGGCAGCCAACTAATAGCTCCAGCAGCTGAGAAAATCCTAGCAATTGGAACAAAGCTCCCCCTTCTGGTAAATTTGCTAGTAGCAAATTGTTACTGCTTTACTGAGTAAAGCACACACATCTCTTTCTGGCATTAAATGTACTCCTCAATCTGGTACCATTCCCTTTTCCCAGCTGTGGAATCATAATCGAGTCAGTATACTGACTAAAAGAAAGTGTGTGTCAATATCTTCTCCTATGGCTTCATCCACCATCCCTGTGACTTCCCAAACCAAAATAGGGATCCAGCTCCTTACAGGTAGGGAACATCTCTCTTTTTTTTATCAGTATAGCTTAGCACAGTGCTTTGGGCATAATAACTGCTTAATAAATGTTTTTCGTTCATTTATGTAGTTCAGTCAGGCTGAGTAGCTTTCTGCCCTTGGAATACACAATGCCTTCTCACATTTCAGTTGTTGTTGTTCTTGTTGTTTTTGTTGTTGCTGTTGCTGTTGTTGTTGTTGTTGTTTGCTTAGAGGTTCTGGGAATACTCTCTCTGCATCTTTTCACTGGACGAATTCTTATCCACCCTTGAAAATGCAACCCGAAGCTTCTTTGCTTCTTTAAGAAACCCTTTGATTATCACTCTAATTGATAATATCCTCCTTCCTCAGATCTAACAAACGGCTTTTTTCTTTTGCTCCAAGGTGTACTTACCACATAACATTGTATACTACAGCTATTTTTGTTGGGATAGTATCCTCCTACTAGACTCTTTATCATGTTTTATCTAAATGTTGCATCTCATCTAATGCCTACTATAAGCAGACCTAACGTTTACTGTTGTTATATTGTAGGGAGTTTATTTTCTCTTCTTTTGATTTATCTTTTAGTCTACAACTTATGTTCAGTTGAAATTATTCCATATGGTGTTGCTAAGAACATGTTGCGTGCCTCTACTTCAACCCTGAGCAGGTCACTCAGTCTTGCAATGACAAACAGATCTCTTAATACTCTGAGTTGCAGAGTAGGTGCTGAGTGAGGGAAGGATGGGGAGAGAAACAGAGACAGAAGTTTAAAAAGTCCTCCAATACTATGCCAAAGGTTAAAGACTAAACCAAGGACGTTTGGGAGTATATTTATAAAACACTGATGCCAACAGCAAGGAAAATTACCATGACTTTTCACAAATCATCCTCAGGTCCCACAGCAACTGAGATGATTCAACCACATATGGGACTCAGAGTAGCAATTCTTACCTGTCATGTTGCAGATCTTTGGTTATTATGCATTTGTATCATAATAAACTTTTAAAATTCCTTACAGCTGCAAAGTAAAAGTAATTTTTTAAAAATGCAGTCATTTAACTCATCATTAATAAGTTATATACTCACCAAAATGTTTTCTTCAGAATTAATAACCTTCTTTTTGGATTTCTTCTTATCAGCTATTAAATTGGCATGACTCCTAAAGAGTTCTTCAAAACGGACTTTGGTTTTTGCCTTTGCTTCACTCTCAACTAGAAAATATTATAATAGTTATTGTCAGCTAACCAAATATCTTTCAATAATATCTGACTATACTGTTATCCTAAATATAAAACTAAATACTCTAATGGCAAATATTTTACTATATATGCATGTATATTAAATATATACATGCATATATAGGGGTTTGTGTGTGTATGTTTGTGTGTAAAGACAAAAATGATAGGGACTTAAAAGAAGTAGAAGAAATTAAAAGAGATGGCAAGAATACACAAAAGAACTATACAAGAAATATCTTACCATCACCAATAACCACAATGGTGTGGTTACTGATCTAGAGTCAGACATCCTGGAAAATGAAGTTAAGAGGGCCTTAGGGAAGCATTGCTAACAATGTTGACGCGAGGTGAAGTGACAGAATTCCAGCTGAGATATTTAAAACCCTAAAAGATGATACTATTAAAGTGCTGAATTCAACATGTCAGCAAATTTGAAAAACTCAACAGTGGCCACTGGATTGGAAAAGATCAGTTTATGTCTGAATCCTAAAGAAGGGTAAAATCAAAGAATGCTCAAATTACCAAATAACTACGTTCACTTCACACACCAGCAAGGTTATGTTTAGGATTCTACAAGCTAGGCTTTAGCAATATGTGAACCAAAAACTACCAAAAGAGCAGGTTGGTTTTTGAAGAGACAGAGGATCTAGAGAACAAACCGCTAACATTTGCTGAATTATGGAGAAAGCAAGGGAGTTTCAGAAAAACATCTACTTCTGATTCATTGACTACACTAAAGCCTTTGACTGTGTGGATCACAACAGAATGTGGCAAGTCCTCAAAGAGATAGGACTAGTAGATCATCTTCTGTCCATAGGAATCTATGCAGGCAAAGAAGCAACGGTTAGAACTGAACATGAAACAGATTGGTTTAATATTGGAAAAGGAGTATAACAAGGCTGTATAGTGTCACCTTATTTGTATAACATATGCAAAGTATATCATGTAAAACACCAGGCTGGATAAATCAAAAGCCAGAATTAAGGTTGCCAGGAGAAATATCAACAATCTTAGATATATAGATGATAACACTCTGATAGCAAAAAGTGAAGAAGAATTAAGAAGTCACTTGATGAGGGTGAAACAGGAGAGTGTAAAAGCTGGTTTAAAGCTAAAGTAGAGATTTTTAAATGATTATATATATATATTTGTAATGGGTTTCATTTTTCTTGCCTCTATTTTGGAGGGGGGAGGGCAGGGCAATTGGGGTTAAGTGACTTGCCCAAGGTCACATGGCTAGTAAGTGTTAAGTGTCTGAGGTTCGATTTGAACTCAGGTCCTCCTAACTCCAGGGCTAGTGCTCTATTCACTGCACCACCTAGCCACCCCTGGTTTAAAGCTTAACATAAAAAATAAACAAAACACTTAGATATTGGCAACTGGTTCCATCACTTCTGGTAAATAAAGGGAGAAGGAATGGAAGTAGTATCAGATTTTATATTGGGCTCAGCGATCTCTGCAAGTGCAAGTAATTAGAAGCCACTTGCTCCTTGGAAGGAAAGTTATGGCAGATTTGGACATCATACTAAAAAGCAGAGAAATCACCTTGCCAACAAAGGTCTGTATAGTCAAAGCTATGGTTTTTCCAGTAGTAATGTAGGGCTGTGAGAATTGGACTACAGAATCAACAGAGCTGCAGAATCAACACTTTCAAATCATGGTGTTGGGATAGAATTCTTGAGAGTCCCTCAGAGAACAGGGAGATCAAATTAGTCAGTTCTTAAAGAAATTAATTCAGGCTACTCACTAGAAGGTCAAATACTGAAGCTAAAGCTTAAAGACTTTGGCAACATAATGAGAACTCAGAACTTACTGGAAAAGACCCTGATGCTGGGAAAGACTGAAGGCAAAAGGAAAAGGGAACAGTAGAAGATGAGACAGATAGATGGTGTCACAGAAAAAATAAATATGAGTTTGAATAGACTTCAAGAAATAGTAGAAGGGTCAGAAAGAATCAGACATAACTGAATGACAACATACACATATATGTGTATATGCATGTATATGTGTGTGTAAGTATCACATAAACCTAATTAATGCTGTTTTCAAGCAGTGTGACATGGTACCTCGAATTCCAACTCAGTTACTGGATCATGGGCAAGCCAGTTTATTTCTCAGAACAATTCCTTCACCTATAAAGTGTGGATAATACTAATAGAGCTAACAATCTCCCAAGGTTGTTAGGAATAAAGTGCTTTGTAAACCATAAGATATTTTTGAGAAAATATATTTAGGTTTGGAAAATTCAGTCAGTTTGAATATATATTTAATTTTCAGTGTGTTTATAAAAGAGGTAAACAAAATTCCAAATACATAAAGCCTAAATTTTAGGACAAAGCACTATACCAGGGGATTAATTAGGTACAGTAAAAACAATCTTTTCTCTACAACTTGATAATTTTCCTTTGAAAAACATTTCTAAGTCTAGAATTCCCTCCTCATTATCACATGTCTACCTCTACCAAAGAATCAGCTCCAAAGAATATTTATTAATATTTACTGCTATGTGCAATTTGCTAGAGATAAAAAGAAAGACAAAAATCCAACATAGCCCTTCCCTTTCAAGAGTTTAAAATTATATTTTGCTGCCATAATGTTAAAAGAGCAGCAACTTTTCAAAAGGATTTCCCAAAAGGGTGAATAAATTTGGCCAACATACATGAAACTTTGTAAGATAAGGAAATCAAATTATATTACTTTACTATAAGAAATGACAAATAGAAAAAAAATCAGAGAAACATGGGAAGACTTCAATGAACTGATACAAAGTAAAGTAAGTAGAATTAGAAAAATAATATACACAATTACAGGGGTGTAATAAAAAACCAATTCAACCATCAAATTGGCAAAGAAGGAAAAAAGCGCTGGAGAAGTTAAGAGAGAGAAGGAATATATCCACAGATATGAAAGTGACGTTAAAAAAAGGATATTTATAAAAAATTTATGAATGTGAAAAATTAGACTGGATAAAAATACTGTATGCTATCAAGAAATAAAAGAACAATTTTAAGTCTAAGTGTAAAAATAGATACATAATTATGTAAAACTTATTCAGCATGGTATTTAAGAAAACTAAAGTCAGGAAAAGTGCCTGAAAATGATCAGATATGTACAGAGGATTTATGTGCTAAAGGCAACCTGCTTTTAAAAATACTTAGGAGGAATTTCAGGATCTAAAATGGAAAGATTCCAAAGGAATGAAAAATATTATGAAGATTATTAATGCTTTTTTAAAAGGCAACTATAATGACATCAATTGACCTACAAGCTTACATTCTAAAAGCTTTAAGAAAATTATCTATATATGTTAGGAAGTTATCACTGAAAAATATGATAAGGGAACAAACATGTTTTAATAGATAATTCTTTAGAAGGGACCACATCTGCAGTACCACTGAGAAAGACAGGGAATACAAAAATCCCACAATTTTTATTGTTAATTGATTATAAAAAAAGCAATTAACTTGATGGATCAAAACATGACTATGTTTTAAGACTTAAAAAGGCTCTGCTCCAAAGGGGAATCTGTACCAGACATATATTCAGATCATACAAGATTCTTTGATAGATGGAAAAAAGCCAGTAAAATTTCATTTTACAATTCTCTATCAAATAAGATCGAGCAAGAAATTAAACAGAATGATATCTGCTTGCCAAAAGAGCTCACAAACAAGTGATCTGTAATTCAAGATTTCCTGTGAATGACATGGTACTGAGTAAAGGATGAAATACCATTAGGCCTCCTCAATGAGACCATGGCCATTCAAAGGAGATCTGTTTCGAAAACCACACAGGAAAAACCAAGTGGAAAGGAATGCTTATTGCTCAGTTTATAACTTGGACAGGGCCTGCAAATGGAAAAATAGCTAAGCCCAGAGTTGAGTAAGACAAAGTTAGTGAGCTAGGTCACATATGGAAAATTGCACAGCCTTTTTCATTATCCTAACTTGCTTCCTGAAACTAAAAAAACCCATCTTTTAAAAACCAATTTTCTCCTGATAATGCTATGTGGCTGAGAATGATGGAACAATACAGTCACTAAAGAATTAAAACTGCAGTTAATCTAAAAGACAATGGAAAGACTTTTGCAGTGAGTAGAAGTGTTCTGAAGCATATTACTAATAAGGACTTGTGTGGGAAAAGTAGTTTATAACAAGTCAATCACTGATATTTATGGCCAGAAAAGGAACGAGGCCAATGACATATAGACACTTCCCAACTGTTACATTGGTATCCATGAAATAGTAGAAAAAGTGAAAGGCTGGCCCAGATCCTTTTAACGAGGATTTATGGGAGGACATGGATGACAATCACACCTAATAAGAATGGAAAGATGAGCTGGAGTGGACTGAGTATCCACACTGGTATCATCAACCTGTGAAATTAAAAGGGAACTGTCCCTAGCACCTAACAAATGTCTCTCAAACACTGGGAGTTTTTATTGTTTGTTGTAGAATTTAATCTATTTGAAGTGAGTCAAAATAAAATAGCAAATGAACCCAGAAGAGTCCAATTACTCACCTGCATCTGCTTAGTGCTCATGGTACTCGTGGTATAAAATAATAGAATTTATCTAAACTATATTTTGGAAATTTTAAAATAATACAAGTGATAGATTGTAAAAAACAACTATTGGGGTGGCAGCTAGGTGGCACAGTGAATACAGCACCGGCCCTGGAGTCAGGAGGATCTGAGTTCAAATCTGCCCTCAAATGCTTAACACTTACTAGCCATGTGACCTTGGGCAAGCCACTTAACTCCAACTGCCCCTATGAAAAGCAAATAAAAATAAAAAGCAACTATTTCCCCTTCTGTAATTTTATTCCAGTTAAAAAATGAGAAGATTAAATATTTTGTTAATCAAAATATCTTAGTGAAGGAAATCTATTCCATTCTATTTACTGTGTTCAACTAATCTTCCCTAAAAGAAATATATGTAAAAAATGGAGTAGAAATTAATTTTTAGCCAAACATTCCAAAAAAATTTTACCTGTTGCCATATTCAGTCTTTGTGGAAAATGTCAAGTGCCAATGTAGAATGTTTAATTACTCAGCAGCCTGTAAAAATAAAAGAAGAACAAGATTCATACATAAAAGTTAAAATGTACACACAAAAGCATAAATGTATGAGCACGGAGCTGGAATAAATTAAAAGCAGGCTGTAGCCCTAGAATACAATAAAGGTCACTAACCCAACCCTTGTAAGGTGTGACTATGATTAAAGACTATCATTAACTAGGCTAAGTGGTTTAGATTGGAATAAAAATATTTAGGCGTAAAAATCCACACATCTTGAAAAGCAATAATAAGTGGTTTCCTATGTGTAAATTATGTGTTTTGAAAAGACTGTCATTCAATAATTACTATGAATTCAATGAAGAGACAGTCATCAGCTCAAAATTAATTTTCCCACAATTCTATCATTTAAGTGGTAACACATTAATTCCTAATTTATCACATATTTTCACAAATAATGCATCTGAATATCACTGTACCTCCCATGAAAATGAACGTAGGATGGGGCGGCTAGTTGGCGCAGTGAGTAAGAGCGCCGGCCTTGGAGTTGGGATGACCCGAGATCGGATCTGGCCTCAGAAAATGAGCACCCACACATAAATAATGACTGGCTGTGTAACCTTGAGCAAGTTACTTAACCCTGACTGCTTTAAAAAAAAAATGAATGTAGGTTAGAGTAACAAAGTTGTCTAAAATGAAAAGCAAGTATGAAATAGGAGAGTCAGAAAGTAGTTTGATAATATGTATATATTTTAAATATAAAACCATCATAGTAATCAAGATTTTAAGTAATTTATCCATTCACCTTAACTATCCAGAATAAAGCCAAGAAGTAACAAGGAAAGTAATGACCTCAATATAACAAAATTCTATTCAACAATCATTTATTAAGCCCTTACTAAGTGCAAGACACTGTGCTTAATGCTGGACACAAAAATGAAACAGTCCCCATCTTCAAAGAGCTTTGGGCACATAGTAGGTGCTTAATAAATGCTTACTGAATGACTGGCTGACCTCCCATTGGATAAGCAAACAACATGTATGAGGCAGTCTGGTACAGTGGATGAAGCATTGGACTTGGGTTCGAATTCTGCCTCAGCCACTGGCTAGCTGTGTGACTGAACAAGTATCTTAACCTCTCTAAGCCTTAGTCACCTTATCTATGCAATGATTCTTTTTATATAGCAACTATTTTAAAAGGGTTGTTGTGAGGATCAACTGAGAAAATCTACATAAGGATATTAGCAAATGTCAAAATGTTAATTGCTACTACTGAGTGTATATATAAGTATAGTAGCAGAACAAGGGGCTGGACCCCTGACTTCACTGGGATAGGGAACTCCCAGGTAAGGACCTCCCTCTACCAATGCAGGTTAGCACCTTTTCTGTAATTTGTGGTATTAGAGAGTTATCTAGAGCATTGAGAAGTTAAGTGACTAGCCCAAGGTCACAGCCAGAATGTGTTAGAGGCAGGATTCAAAACCAGGTACTTCTGGCACCAAGGCCAAGTCTCTATTCACTACTGATGCTATCTCTATAGTATGATGAAAAATTAAGGTGGGAAAGGATGCTAACAACTGGAAAGAACTTCTGGGAGGGAAGTTGTGGAAACTTTATTGAACTTTGAAGAAAAATTATGTCTGTCAGTGGCGCTGACAAGAAGGGGAAGCATAGGGAATAGTTTGTGGAAAAGCAACAAGGTGGAGATGGAGAATTGTTTGTGGTCTAGTGTGGCTGGAACATAAGAGTTTATTAAGTGGAGTAGTTTGGAATAAGGTTAACAAGTTAGATGGGAGTCAGAACAAAATTGTCCTTAAATGCCTGGCTGAATACTCTAAATGTTACTCTAGAGTCAATGGGGACATTACTGTAGGCTTTTGAACAGGGAAAGGACATGTCTAGACCTGTGCCTCATTGAAGACTATTTTAGCAGCTGTAGAGTATAGATTAGAGAAAAGAGTCTGGAATAGAGGAGAATAAATAGGATACTGCAAAAAATGCTACCAAATGTCATATAATAGAAGTGTTCTAAATCCTCATTGTTTATCTGTTTATTCTTTATTTCAGACATACTTCTTAAATATTAGACTATATATAAAGACCATAGCAAAACTGGATAGCAGAGAAGCACTTGAGAGAAACATAATAACAGTGGCTGAGGAGTGGCATCTGACAGCAAATGAGAATACAAGGAAACTATTAAAATCAGAAATAAGAACTCAAAAAGCACAGTAGTATTGAATTAATGTACACAGAGTATATTAACAAATATCTATGAGTACTTTACAAAAAAAAGAGGTTTCCCCCCCTGTCTTAAGTAAAGAGGTAGCCGTTCTCCCAGTCAAGGCAAATGCCTTCTCCATGCTTATTTGACCCTAGACCAAACTATCTTCAGTAGCAAATTGCCTCCTCTTTTATACCCACTCTCTCACTGATCTTCAGTCTCTCCCTATTTACTGGCTGCTCCTCTACAAATATGCCCCAAGTCTCCCCCGTCATCCAAAAAAATCATAACTTGATACATCTAGTCATCCCCAAAGCTATACTCACAAACCTCTCCTCCCTATTGTGACTAAAGGCCTTGAGAAAGTCATCTACAATTCACGATTCCATTTTCTTTCCCCTTGGTCTTTTAATTTTCTATAGTTTGTCTTCTGTCCACATCATTCAACTGAAACTGCCCTGAACCATCTCTTACTTGACAAATCTAAATTGGTTCATACTGGTAATATAAATCTATCTTACTCAACAGGAAAGAGGAGAAAAAGAGACTAAGGGAAAGGGTGGTGGTGGGGGGTGATTAAAGGGAAGGCAGATAAAAGAAGGCAGTTATTATAAGCAAAACAGACTTTAGAGGAGAGACAGGGTAGAAAGAGAGAAAAATAAACAGAAGAAAACAGGATAGAGGGTAATACAGAGTTAGTAATCATAACCATGAAAGTGAATGGAATGAACTCATCCATAAAATGGAAGCAGATAGCAGAATGGATTAGAAAACAGAATCCAACCATATGTGGCTTATATGTTACTTGAAACAGGGAGACACACACACATACACAGATAAAATAAGGGGCTGGAGCAGAATCTATTATGCTTCAGCTCACCATGCTTAACTATGCTTTAACACTATTAATCATCCTTGTCTCCTGGGTACTCTTTTCTCTCTAAGTTTCCATGATATTGATGTATCCTGTTTCTCTTCCTATATGTCTGTGCATGTCATTTCTAAAGTAACTACAGACAATATGAAATACAAGAGAGTCTACCTGCCAGGATGAACCCAGGGACTATACACAATTACAAACACTTTTCACACACATAAAGACAGATTTAAACAGCGGGAGAAAGATTAACAGTTCATGGATAGGTTAAGTTAATATAATAAAAATAATTCTATCTAAAGTAACTTACTTGTTCAGTGTCATACCAAATTATCAAAAAATTATTTGATAGAATTAGAAAGAATAATAACAAAATTCATCCAGAAGAACAAGTCAGGAATATCAAGGGTATGAATGGGAAAAAAAAAAAGCAAAGGCAGCCTAGCAGTTCCACATTTCAAACTATATTACAAAGCAGTAATTATCAGAACAATCTGGTACTGGCTGAGAAATAGAGTGGTAGATCAGTGGAATAGATTAAGTTTATAATACACAGTAGTAAATAACCATAGTAATCTAATGCTTGACAAAACCTAAGATCCAAGCTTTTGAAGTATGAACTCAACATTTGACAAAAATTGCTAGGAAAACTGGAAAGCTGCTTGGAAGAAACATGGTATAGGCCAACATCTCACACCATCTACCAACATAAGGTCAAAAATAGATAAATGATTTAGACATAAAGGATATTGTAAATAAATTAGAGGGACATGAAAAAAATGTACCTATCAGCTCTATGGCAAAAGGAAGTGTTTATGACCAAACAAGAGATAGAGAGGTTCACAGGAAGCAAAATGGATAATTTTAATTACATCAAATTAAAAGTTTTTGTACAAACAAAATTAATGCAACCAAAATTAGAAGGAAAATAGAAAGCTGTGTGTGTCGGGGTGGGGTGGGGGGGATTTTGCAACAACTTTCTCTGATAAAAACCTCATATCTCAAATATATAGAGAAGTAAGCCAAACTTACCAAAACAAGAGCCATTCCCCAATTGATAAATGGTCAAAGGATATGAATAGGAAGTTTTCAGAAAAAGAAATCAAAGTTTAAACAGTCACATAAAAATGTTCTAAATCAATGCTGATTAGAGAAATGCAAATTAAAATAATTCTGAAATACTACCTCACAGCTATCAGACTGGATAACAGAAAAGGAAAACGACAAATGTAGGAGAGGATATGGAAAAATTGAGACAGTAGTGAACTCTTGGTGAAGTTGTGAACTGGTCCAACAATTCTGGACAACAGTTGGGAACTAAATCCAAAGAGCTATAAGATTGCATGCCAGCAATACTGCTGTTGTTGTTGTTCAGTCATTCAGTCAGGTCTTGACTCTAAATGACCCCATGGACAAAATTTTGTCTACAGAGTTTTCTTGGCAAAGATACTGGAGTGATTTGCCATTTCCTTCTCCAGTGTCACCACATTCGACAGATGAGGAACTGAAGTAAATAGGACTTAAGTGTCTTGCCCAGTGTCACACAGCTAGTAAGTGTCTGAGATCACATTTGAACTCAGATCTTCCTGACTCCAAGCCTGGTACTAGATCCAATGTACCACTGAGCTGCCCAAAGCAGCTATAACTATTAGCAACACCACTACTAGGCTACTATCCCACAGAGATCAAAGAAAAGGGGAGAACATCTATTTGCACAAAAATATTTATGGCAGCTCTTTTTGTGGTGGCAAAGAACTGGAAAATGAGGGAATGCCCATCAACTGGGGAAGGACTGACCATACTGCGGTATATAATTGTGAAGGGATACTACTGTGCTATAAGAAATGATGAAACTCACACCAAGTGAAGTGAGCAGAACCAGAATAACATTGTTATGCAGTAACAGCAATATTGTAACTGTGAAAGATTGCTCTGACCAAGACAATGATCCAAGACAATTCCAAAGGACCCATGATGAAAAATGCTATCCACCTCCTGGAGCATGTTTTTTTAACTTTATTTTTCTTGAGTTTTTTTTTTTTTTTAACTCCATCAAAAGCAAAATGAAACCAAACCTGTGTAATAAAAGGTGCACACACAAAAAGGGAAAGAGAAAAACTTGTGTAACAAAATATTCAAAAAGGGGAAAGAAAAACAAAACTCGTGACAAAATATCTCCCCCAAAAGGGGGGCAAATAAAACCTGTATAACAAAATATTCCCCCCAAATGCCAACTCAACGACCAAATGTTGCTGACAATGTTTGCAAAAGGCAATCAATCCTTTGCTACTATAGGTTGGAGAAGGTAGGTGGCCTCTGGGATCTACCCAGAATCAGAAAACCGGGGAAATTCTGTTTGTCAAGAGTATGAAATGCTAAGCAAAGGCAGCTCCTCAAAGACGCCTAGTACTGACTTGTACAGCAGGGAAGCAGCAGCCACTAGGCCTGAGACAAGTCTGTGCAAAGGCACACCCGCCGCTGGGGGCTCACAGGGCCGGGGTCGGGGTGGGGTGGGATGAAGGGAACAGCAGCAAACGTGCCGCCGCACGCAGCTAAAATATACACGCAAGTAAGCACGCACGCACGCAGGCACGCAGGAGCGGCCCGAGAAACACCAGGTAACCATCTTCGCCCGCAGGCCGGAAAAGTCGGCGACTCACAGTCCAGGGGGCATCGGACTCACCGGGAGGTGATGCGCAGCCCAGGGGAAGCGGCTGGCTTCCGTCCTTTTCCCTAAATCGACGCCGGCTGACCGACCTAACGAACGGAAGGGAGAAGCACTAACTCCTAGCCCCGGCCGGCGGGAAGAAGAACGCCGCCCAGCCCCCTTCTTTAACCGGAGACTAGGGGTTGGAAGGGGGTGGGGTGGGGAGGGAGAGGAGGAGGACCAGAGGATGGCCGGACCTTTGTCTGGAGCTATTCAGAGCGAGGCGTTTACGTCAGTTACCGTGAGGACGCCTCCGTTGCTGATAGCAACCGAGGAGGGAGGAGGGCCCCCCCCCCCGCTGGTTTCCTCCAGAGCTCCAGCCCATAGCAAAGGCGCGGGCTGGGGCGCCTCCGACAGCCCCGGATTGGTCTGCCGGCCTGCTTGCACCCGCCCCTCAAGCCAGCGGAGCCGGCGGGCAAAAGACCTACTGGGAAGTCAGCCTGTAATATTTAGGGTTTGCCCAAAGTCAGCCATTGCAGAAGCCCTTCTCAGAATCCTGTTTTTGAATAAAAAATTTATTTAATTTATTTAAAAAAACAAATTCGAATGCAATAAGGTTATCAAAATATTTTTAGGTGCGTGGACAAATCAGGCATCCCTGCTTTAACTATAGAAAGTTCTTCCTTGCATCAGACCTAAATCTGTCTCCTATTCAACTGTTACTGATTTTGGAAAACTCATTTCTTCACGTATTTTTTAAAGGATTTAGTACATGAAGGTGCTGCTGTCAAGGAGCTTTCTTACGTTAGGGTAAAATAAAATGTCCTTATAAGTCAGTACAAAATATATGCGAAGTAACTCGGTGGGAGAGCAACAAATAGCTGGCCAGCAGGAGAATGCAGAAGGGCCTCCCCTGTGAGGCAGCACTGAAACTAAACTGGAGAAAATTAAAGGATTCTAAGAGACCTAGGTGAAACTGATGGGCATCCATGTAATGGAGACAGTTCAAAGGCAGGAAAGGGAGTAGAAAATATGTGGAACAGCCAATGAATCAATATACTCTATTGGTTACCTCATCATCAGCTACTGCGGTTTTCACTAAGATCTCTATGCAGATGACTCCTGGATATACATATCTAGCCCCAGTCTCTCCCCTGTACTTCAATCCTGCATCCTTAAATTGGTTGTTGAATATTTCAAAGTGGACATCCTGAAAACCTCTTAAACTCTAAAATGGAATCCTTTTTTACCTCTAAAACAGAAATTCTTAACTAAATTTTTTAAAATTTTTGTTAATTATTTTAATGTAATCAGTTTCCTGTGTAATCCTATGTATTTTATGCTTTTAAAAAACATTGTGAGAAGGCAACACGCATGTATTAAGCTCTGTGTTCTGGCACTATGCCAACCAATGGAGTACAATAAAAGGCAGGAGCAGTTGAGGGTGATATATAAGTTGAGAGCCTAGGTGAACAGGAGGATTGGTGGTATTCTTGTAATAGGATAAGTAATAGGATAGTCATAGGAAAGTTCAGGAATGGGGACAGTTTGGAGAGGGAAAGGTGTAGCAGCAAGCACCCCAATATCCCCAGGGTGACTGCCAACACAGGTTCTTAGATCTGCTTTTCAAAAGGAAAGCAACTCAAAATGGATTAACAAGCTTACTTTAATCAAACAAACATATATTACCTAGTTCAGGGGAAAAAGGTCAGCACCCCGAACTTCAGAGTTACAGAACTTCAGAGTTAGAGACAGGCTTCCAAACTGTCCCAACATGACATGCATCAATACCAAATCACAGTTACCAGAGAGGGAAGCATCCACATCTGGGTTTTCAAAGCCAGGGGGCTCTCAACAACGGCTTCCCAGAGTCTCATCTGGTCAAATCACACAACACTTCTCAAAGTGAGCCCCAAAGCAAAGCCTCTCCTCGGGGCTTATATAGCCTTCTCCTGGCTCAGAGAATGCAACAACCTCCTTGACCCACTGCCCAATCACAAAGTATCAAGGTGTGGGCTTTCCTGAAAAACAAGCCTCCCACCACAAGCTCCGGGTGCACTTAAGCTAGGGGCAGGGAAGATCTTTAAATCTGCATTTCCATTACAAAAGGTAATAACAAAGACTTGGATACACAAGAGTTAGTACACATGACCAGGATGAAGATCCAGCAAGAGACTAAGAAGAAACAGCCAGGCAAGTGAAAGGAGAAGGATTATACAAGCTTCCCCAAATTTCCAAAGAGAACTCTGAAACAAAAAAGGTGAAGGACCCTTTTCCTAGACACTCCCCTCTTCCAAACTTCCCAATTACCGTTGAAGGGACCATAATTTTCCCAGTGTCTTAAGTTCATAATCTTAGAATTATCTCATCCTCCCTAACACCACATATGTAATCAGTTGCCAAATTTTGCTTTCTACCTTCACAACTCTCACATTCAAGCCCTTCTTTCCACTTATACAGTTACTGCCTTTCTCCAAACTCTCGTCCTCTCACCTAAATGATTCCAACAGCCTCCTAATTGATGCCGAAGTAATTTTCCTTAAGCAGATGTAACTATATGATTCCTTTGCCCAACCAATTCCAGTGGCTTCCTATTGCCTCTAAGATAACCTTTGTTTAGCTTTTCTGACCCTGTGCAACTTGGCCACAACCTCTTTCCAGCCTCATTGGACATTACTACCCCTACCATAATTGTAATACAACCAAACTGGCTTTCTCTCTGCTGCTCACTCCCATCTCCCATATTCCTAGGATGCCTTTCATTATTGCTTGTTTAGTCATGTCTGACTCTTCATGACCCCATGGACCAAAGCAAGCTAATACTGTCCAAGGGGTCTTCTTGGCAAAGATTCTGGATTGGTTTGCCATTTCCTGCTCCAGTGACTCCATCCTAACCAACATCCGTTTAAGATGCAGATCAGGCACTATCTTCTATATAAATAAAACCTTTCCTGATGTCAACTCCTAGTGCTTTTCCTTCCAAACTATCCTGCATTTAAATACTTTCTATTGTATTTTATTGTATTACTGTATTTGTATTTATTATCTTTATGCTGTGTACATAATTTATATGTACTTTTTGTTTCTTCATTAGAATGTAGGATAATTGCAACTAAGGAATATTTTATCTTTTGCACTTGTATACAGGTTGTATGTAGCACAGTACCTAGAAATACTAGGCATTTAATAAATACTTGTTGACTGAAAGGTCTGAAGAGAATACTGAAGTGGGGGCAGGGAGGGGTATAATGTGAATTCAGTCTGAAAAGATAGAATCAGATTATGGTCACTAGTAAACTACAGTGGGGCGGGGGGGGGGGGCGGAGAGGGACAACTAAATAGCATAGCACAAGAAAGCTTCCAGCAGGTAGACCCAGGCTGAACTGGGGAAACCTAGAGACTTTCATTGTGTGGGCTGGAGACTATGGATGGGCTCTAGTCAGAAATTCCAGGGTCCAGAATACAGTCTACAGAAGCATGCCATCAGTTGACCAGGGAAGAGCTAGGGAAATATTTAGCTTGCATCTATATACTCCAGGGCAGAACTTAGACAAGAGGAGAGTTACAAACACTTGAATTCTGTAGGTGTGTAGGTCTGATCCCTGACCTGGGTCAGGAAAAACTCAGAGCTAGAAGGCAATAATCAGACCTGGCCTGAGCCTGAAAAAAAACAATGAAAAGTTAGCAGTTTTGCTAGCCAGAGCCACCCAAGAGAAGGTCATGATGTTTTGTAACAGAAGTACTTTGGAGAGGCTTTGGAACATGTATAGATATTTTGTAATGAGCTTTGGTTTTGCTGACCAGTGATGGAAAACATCCTCTTTGGCTGCAGTTCTGGAACTGGAACTGGGGGTGATTTCAAAAAGATTTTAATCATTTAGTCTGCCTCAACCCCTTTCTATTTATCATAAAAATTGTTGGTTCCTTGAGGTTAAGGATTAATGTCCTGTTCTTCCTTATATTGCATTTATCATCTAGCACAGTAAAAAGATAATAAGGGATAGCTCCTGGACCCGTAATTCTTTAATATAAGAAATACCCAGAAGAGGAAACTGCTTCAACTAATGTACCTTCTTCGAAATTTATGGTATGAGGGAGTTGCCTAAGGTACTAAGAGGAAAGCAAATCTACTTTCTGGCTTTAAGGACACCTACCTAACAAGTACCTACTGCTCCTCAAATGTATCACATCAACTTTGACAATGTAATACTAGACTCAAACAGGTTTTATTTGAGAATCCTGAAAAACAACCCCACAAGGGGGTGCCAAAGCTTAGTTTTTGTGTGTGTTTGTTTTTTTTTTTCTTTGAATTTCTATCAGCTTTTAAAAAGCTATTTTCATTTGCTAGTTTTTCCTCCTTACATTCTTAGTCCTTTTGGAAGGCCCCAGTATGTACTATAAAGGCTAAACTAGCTATAGGGTATCTAGGGATTCAGATTAGTTAGGATTGAGGCAGGTGTGGGAAGCTAATCCTCTCTCAATGAAGACTTTGATAATAATATGACCTTTCATAGTCAGGTTAGCTCTAAACTAAGTGTTCTTAATCTGAAGTCCACCGACTCCTGTGGGCAGATTTCAGAGGGGTTGTAAATTTGGATTTGAAAAAAAAAAGGTTTTCTTCACTAATTTTTGTTTTTCTTTCTAATACTATGTATTTTCATTTTAATCTCTAAGAGATTTACAGTGTAGTAGGGAAAATATGACAGTCACAAATATATAATTCAGTATTGATTGTGACAGATCAAAAAGAGAGATATAAGACAAGTGGCTAGGAAATTTTTAAAAGGAAATGGTGAATGGGAGTGATATCTGAACGAACTCTTGAAAAGAGAGATGGATTTCAAGAGGAAGACATGAGAAGGGAGTATGTTCTAATCTTCTACCATATTTTCCCAAGTGGGGTTTCTCCCTCAATTTCTGTTAATTGGCATTAATTAATATAATGATACCTTCACCTCACACCATTGAGGACTGAGGATTTTACATGTATTACAGAGTATTAGGGACAATTATGATCCATGTGAGCTATGAGTGATAAGAATGGTATGCCACCACAGGTCTAGAAGCCACAATTCTGGTTAGGTTTTTTACATGTATCACAGTGGGATACTGGGAATTTCACATGTATTACAAAGAGGCAGCATGGTGTAGTAGATAGGACATTGGACTTGTAATGAGGAAGACCTAATCTCAGACACTAGCCTTGTAACTCAGGGTAATTTACTTAATGCTTTGCTTTACTTTGTCTGTAAAAAGATGGAGTTGGACTCTCTGGCCTCTACTATGCTTTCCAGCTTTATATCAATGAATCTAATGCACAGATATAAAAGTCAAGATCTTTGCCTTTGAATAGTTTGGCTGGACTACTTAGCAATGCATAGTTTTCTCACTTATAAAATCAAGGAGTTGAAAAAGACCTATAAAATCCCTTTCACCTCCACAATCCTAAATTATTTTAATAGCACATTAGGTACATTGATATATACACTACCACTTTTTGGTCAGTAGGTCAACATTGAGGTTTCAAGGTATGCTATGGGATCATTTCAAAAGAATTCACAGATTCAGACCATTTCCAACCCAAGCAAAATATTTATTGACGGTTAGGGGGGCTGGGCTCCTTGGTAGCTAACAAAGCAAGACAGGGATTTTTATAAAGCAAAAGGTACAATTATATTATTGAAGAATACATGAATATTAAAATATAGGAGGGTTTATTAATAAGGGAAAAGTCCTAGCCTGGGTGAAACTAAGTATGCAGCTACCCATAATTCATACAGAAAAGCCCACTGGGGGGCATTTATGCACGATAATGATATTGTAATAAGCCTTTCTATGTCATAAATTTATTTTAGGACAGTTCTTTGCTATTACTCTGCAGGCTTACACATAGGCTGTGATTTAGTGATCAAACATCCTGATCATTGTCCTATTTGTGCTGCTTTCTTGATTGTCTGGCTATTGTGGTCCTGTCTGGGGAAAGATGGATGGATTGGCTGTTGTGGTACTGTCTGAGACTTGATGGATGATGTGATTGAGAATGTGGGTACACTTGCTATTCTAGTACAGTGAGGCATATGAGGAAATTGAGATATTGGGTCTGGAGGCAGTGGCTAGGATTCCATTAGTCAATACCATATGTTTCATTCTAAGTGCACCTTGGACATAGAAGTTCAATAAGTATTTATTGCATGAATGCGTGTGTAGCAAGACTCTAGACTTACTTTCCCAGAGAGGCTGGCAGCAGGAGATCTGGTCCTCAGAGTTCTAGAGGCACTGGAGGGATTGGATGTATTTTTCTATAATGCTGTTGGCTGAAAGCCCCATTCTAATATGACTCCTCCCCTAGTAAGCACCACTAATTAGTGCCATAGTTTCATTTAACCAATTGATGTCAGTTTTTACAAAAAATATTTACTGAATAAATATAATAAGAAAAGAAGTTACAAATCATAGCTACAAAGCATTTTCCCTAAGACAGAGGTTCTGCTCTTTCCTAAACCACTAGATCCCTGTGGGGAATGTGCTCAGACTAAAAGCAATTTCTTCATAGCATTCTTCCCTCCCAGCTCATTTGCAAAAGTGGGATGGTCACTAGGTGAATCATTGTTTCAGGTAATTTCTCAGGACCTTGCAGCTGGGCTGGTTGACTAAAAAACCTAGCAAGAATTCCTAGCTGCTGAGTGGAGGATGGATTGCATATGCAGAAATGTCTGCACATGTACCAAATGGTGAAGCAAGGCATTTGCATTATGCAGCATCCTACCTTTCCATAAGCAGGCCCTCCACTGAGCATCAGGGCCCTGTTTATAAGTGAATATAGACACGACATTCTCAGTAACCAGAAAGAATTAATATACTTCTCAAAATGATGAATTTAGTATTCTAAAGTGACGTCCACACTGAGCAGAATAGTTACTCCTCTTTAGCAAAGCATGTAGAGATGTCCAAAAACAAAATAATTATTTCCTTTAAATAAGACTTTAATTTATCTTTTCTAACTTTCTATACAGTAAACATGGACAACCCCACCCCACCCCTGCCAAGATTTCATGTATTTTGGGGAGGGAAATGGTGCAAATCAAATTAGCTTGTTGTTCCAAGAATTTCTTCCATCCTATCTTCCAACACATTATCTTAATATACAAACTTTTTTTTTGTCTTTTACTTCTCTACCCTTTTAGACCTGAGAAAAAGTAATGTTAGTCATTGCCCTTACCAAGCAGGTTTGATAATGTGAAGCAATGTGTCTCTTTCCTTCCTGCCAAAGTTATTCATTGAATTTTTTCTTCACTTTTTGTCACATGGGGCCAGCAGAGCAATCACATACAAAGTTTTGGCTTGTACTAAGCAAATGTAGTTCTCCCTCCCCTTTTTTTTTAGGTTGGTAGTTCCCCCCCCCACTTTACTACAAGGTATTTATTAGTAAATATTAATTTAAGAAAGAAGACAATATTCAGTTTTCAGGAGTAGATATTGAAACAGCCTCAACATTGTCTTTTGTGTAAAACACATTGACTTCATATAGAATCATAGTATTTTAGAACTGAGAGGAACCTTAGGGACATCCCAGTCCAACCTCCACAAAATAAAGAATAAACTACATGACTTCTGGTAGAATGTAAATTCCTTACATTGTTCAATACATGGTTGTGGTTGTGGATGCCAGTCATCTCTGTTACTGAGGAAAGCTAAGTCTGAGTTCTTTCTTGAGGTGAAGGAAAGCTAAAGTTGATCTGGTGTCCACACAAAGTCTGGAATCATGGTGAACTTTGGGGAAGAGGGGAAAGGACAATCTACTCATGTTGGCAACAGAACAAGGCTTTTATATTGCTTATCAGTATTATGTCTGTGTGTGGACACTGCACATCCAGTGTGGGGGGCAGAGAGAGAGAAAGAGAGAGAGAGAGAGAGAGAGAGAGAGAGAGAGAGAGAGAGAGAGAGAGAGAACCAGACAGAAGAGAGAGGCAGAAAGGTCAAGGGACAGAGAAAGGAGACATAGAATAGCATTACAGTTATTCAGTTCAGGATTGATCACTGGCCCCATCTGAAATTGAGTGAGGTCCGTTGCATGATATTGATTGAACCCCTCCATAGTGGAGCAACTTAGAGATAAGTTCTTTTGGAGTTGGGGAGGCCAGGTAAAAGTCAGGGTCACATTGTGACTAATCCAAGATCAAGAAACCAGGAATCACAACAGGATCCAAGAAAGATGCTTATCAGATGTGAGGGCTCAGGTCCATGCTTTTTTCTACCCATGTATAGCCATATGTAAGTGCACCATGTTCTCCAATTTCTCTTGAAGATCCATTAACTGGAAAGCTCCTGCTGGCACTGCCCTTATTCCAAAGCCTCCAAGAAGCATTTTATGATAATTTCAAATTTTAATGTTACTTTATAGATTTCAATCTTTATTTTAGTATTGAAAGTTAAGCATTCTTAAATATATAGTACAATACAGTTTATATTGTAATGTCTGTTTTATTGAATGTGCTTTATCTATAATATAGTGACATTCTTTTACAATGAGCCTATTTTTTAAATAAAATTTTATTTTTTCTAATTATTAGGCATTTTTTCCTCCAAAGAAAACCAGAGAAATAGTGAAGGAAGGAAAGAAGAAAGGAAAAAAATATCTTGAAACAAATAAGCATAGGAAACAAAACAAATATTCATGTTGACTAAGCCAAAAATTTTGCACCCTATTTTGCAAATTATCATATTCCTGCATATTACTGTGTCCTTGCATATATCTCTGTCAAGAGGTGGGGAGAATTTTTTATGTGGCATTGATCCTCTGGAATCATGATTGATCATCTCATTTTTCAGAGTTTTATTTCTTTCAAAATTGCCTCCCCCCTTTATTTCTTAAATCAGCACTAGGTATCTGCTGTTTTTATTATTTGAAACAATCTGATCCCAGTCTCCTCCCTTTCCCTTGCCTCCTTCCTAGCCCAATTCCAAATAACTGAGTGTACTGCCACTCCTTTGTAATGAGCTAAGTTTTATATTGCTTTAAGTAATCATTTACTCTACTCCACCTTCCATCTCAAACTCCTCTTATCCAACTTGCCCCAGCCCAACATAGTTCCCTGCTCACTTTATTATACTTCTGTTACTATAATCATTTTAACCCACTCTTGCTTAATCCAGATAAGGATAATATTCATCATATTACTTAACCTCTAGCCTACGAAATCTCTGTTCCAGTGAACTTTACCAGTTATAAGAAATACTAAACTCTTCATTCTACATTAGCCTTCCTTTTTTTTTTTAATACCCCGACCCAGAGTTGGGTTTTCTTTGTTCCTCAGTGACCTTCAAGTATAAAAGTACTACAAAGGGATAATACTATATTCTCTCTTTTAGAATAGCATTAGAATATCATCTAACTCTTCTGAGATATTCATACTTCTTTACCTTTCTTAACTTTCTTTTATCTCTTGTGCTTGCATTTCAGAGACTCTACCTAACTCTGGTGTTCTTAAAAGGGAAGTTTAGAAATAAATTTGCCCAAAACACTTTTTTATAGAAGTATGCTCAATTTTGTCGAATTTCTATTCTTGGATTCAAGCCATTTTCCTCTGCTTTTTGATCAATCACATTCCAATTTTTCCTTTCACTTCTCATTAATGATGAGGAGTGCCTAGCAATTCTGACTGGAGTTCCTTGGAAATTTGATGAGTCTTTTCCTGGCTGCTTGCCATATTTTCTCCCTGACTGAGAATTCTGGGCTTCCTTTCTGGTAGTATCAAATGGACATACAAACTCATTACATGGCAGTTCCGAATTACATATCCCACAGTGCCTTGGGATTGGAGGGACTACCTTATTGGGGAGAGATTCTCACAGTAACACTGAAACAATGTTGAAAAGAGAGGATGATGGGAGAGGATTGGCAGCTAGGTGGTACAGATGATAGAGCATTGGGTGTGGAGTCAGGAAGACCTACACTCAAATCTGACCTCAGGCACTTTGTAGCTATGTGACTCTAGGCATGTCCCTTAGCTTCTGTCTGTCTCAGTTTCCTCAAGTGTAAAACATGGATAATTTACATGCCTCTCAGAGTTATTGTGATGATCAAATAATATAATATTTGTAAAGTGCTTAGCGCAGTGGTTGGCACAGAGTAAATGTTTTTCCTGTTTCCTTCTTTTCTTCTTGAATAGAAGAAAAGGAGAAAATCAAAGAAAGGCCTCAGGGAGAACAGGAAGGAGGGGAAGAAATGAATATTCCAAGGTTACCAATAAAAAGCTACTTACCTTCAACAACCTGCTGAGTCTAGACCAAGCATAAATGATCTGGAAATGAGTATAGCATCATGCAGGGCTGACATGTGAAGCTGTTAAGGTTCCCTGTGACCAGCTGAAACATTCTGTGAGTGACAGTGAGTGCCAAAAATGGCAAGAATATCCTCTAGTTCATGTCATTAGTGACTGGACCATCCCTCTCACAGGGATACTGAGAGATAGAGGTCTCAGCCTGTACTACTCTCCTGTTGCAGAAAATTGGTCCAGGATGGGTGCAAAGGTTACACTCCCACCTGGGCATTTTTTAACAAATTTTGGGTTGATTTGAAAGTGATGGTTATGTTTTATGATATTTATTGTTTGGTGATTCTTGATATTATAGCACTTTCCATTTTAAGCAAAATGTTCTTTTGGCACAAAATATAAAGTCAAGTGAATTAATAACCACTGGGGAAGAGAAAACTCAGAGGGATGATGGGATTGTTGGCATTAATTTGAGTAGATTGAACCTGAAACAGGCTTTAAAGAGTTGGAAGCAGTTAGGCTCTGACTACAGTTCTAATTTCATTCCTTACCATCACCTCCAATTTTGTATTCATCCTCCTAACACTCTGGGGGTTTCTGAGGCCATTTCATTTTTTTTTGTGGTGTTTGTAATATGACAAAATTATTCTTTTTGTCTGGAACATTCCCTGTGGCATTCCCTTACCCCATAGTATTTATTCATTGTTTTAAAAGGTTCTCTTCGCTGTTTCTCTGTGCATTTTGTCCTGTGGGAATTTCTTTGTTTCCCATCTTTTAGTTGTTTAAGTTAATTGTGCACATTTCTAGCCGTTTTGAGATTATTAAGGGGAGCTACATTTATACACAAATTTTACTTGACCATCTTGCTGGAAGTATCTGAAGCTTGATTCTGTCAGGATAATCCTCAGAGGGTCTTAAGTCCTTACCCAGAGATCTTGGAAAATCTCCACTGAGTATCCTAATAGACATGAAAGAACATTCCTACCTGCAAGAACAGAAGTGCATTACAGTGTATTCAAATGTTGTGGATTTTTTTTTAACAGAGGGGGAAGTTTATTTTTAGGTATTATCAACCAGTTAATCCTAATTAGTTTTAGAAAGGGGGTATTTACTAATGTGGTATAATAAGAACATTTGATACAGAAACATGTCCCCAAAAGGCTGGAACATACTGATCCAGAGAGCCAACCCATATAACAGAATTCTTTCTTTTTTTTTTTTTTTAAAGAAAAAAAGACAGAAGAGAAAAAATCAATAAACCAATTCATTCATCAGACTGTCTAAAATACATAACAGAATTCTTTTTTTTTAAGAAAAAGAGACAGAAGAGAAAAAAAAATAAACCAATTAATTCATCAGACTATCTAAAAATACATGCAATATTCCATACTCTGACCACATACCTCAGCAAAATGGTAGAAGTACTCTTCTCATATGTCTTCTTTGAGGCCATCCTTGTTCTTTGTAATTTTGCAACATTCATTTTCAATTGTTTCATAGTTGTTCTTTCTAATTTACATTGTTACAGTAATTATTATAATACTCTTTTGGCTCTACTTACTTTACTTTGCATCAGTTCATCATCTCATCATTTTTATGATAGCATTTTTATGGCAACTATTATGTGGTGCTAAGCACATTTTTTATTTGATCCTCACAACAACATTGAGATCCCCACTTTATTGAGAAAACAGGCAAACAGAGGTTAAGTGGCTTGCCCAAGGTGACACGGTAAATGTCTGAGGCTATATTTGAACTTAGGTCTTCCTAATTCAAGGTCCAATGCTTTGTCCACCATTCTACCTACCTGCCTGTAATTAAATTTTTCATTACTTCTCAGTACTAATCATATTCATCATTTCTTACAGCATATTATTATTGCATCACACTCATGTACCAAAATCTGTTTAGCTATTTTCAAACAATGGTCATCCACTTTGTTTTCAATTCTTTTCTGCCACAAAAAGTTCTACTGTCAGGGGTGGCTAGGTGGCGCAGTGAGTAGAGCGCCGGCCCTGGAGTCAGAAGGACCTGAGTTCGGATCCGGCCTCAGACACTTAACACACACAAACAAAAACCTAGCTGTGTAACCTTGGGCAAGTTACTTAACCCCAATTGCCCTCCAAAAACAAAAAAAAAAAGTTCTACTGTCAATATATTGGGGCCTTTCTTTTTGTCAATACTTCCTTAGGGTATGTGCTTATTAGTAGAATCTCTGGGCTAAAGGGTATAGACATATTAGTCACTTTATCTGCATAATTATAAGTTGCTTTCCAAAAAGGTTGTACTAATTTACAGCTCCACCAACAATATACCAGTGTCCTTATTTTTGTATAATCCTTCCAACATTACGATCCCCCTTTTTATGTCATCTTTGCCAATTTTCTGGGCATAAGGTACAACTTTAGGGCTATTTTGATTTGCATTTCTCTTATTACTAGAGAACTGGAGTACTTGTTCAAATAGTTCTTAATAGTGTACAATTCCTTTTTTTGAAAATCATTTGTTAATATCTTTTGACAATTTATTTATTAGAGAATGATTTTTGGATATATATGAGTATACACACATATGTGTATCTATTATATCTATCTATCTATCTGGATACAAAGCCCTTATATGAGACTTCCCACCCCCATTCAGTTACTTCCCTTATTTTTTTAGATGCATTAATATTGCTTGTGCAGAAGCTTTCCAATTTCATGTAATCCAAATTATTTACTTTATCTTTTGTAATTACTTCTATTCATTATTTGGTAGATAATATATCTCCTACTCATAACTGAAATGTATATGAACTAATTCCGTTCTTTTTTGTGGAATGATCTTTAATATTCAGATTGCATATTTATTTTGAATTTACTGTGGAATATGATATGTCTTAGCCTAATTTCCGCCACATGGCTTTCTAATTTTCTTAGTGATGCTTATTAAAAAGGAAATCTTTCCTAAATAATTTATGTTTGGGTTTATAATGTATAGATTGCTAAATATTGGGTTTTTGAGTTACATTATTTCTGCTTCTCCTTTGTCTGATCTTTTCTTTTGATCTCCTCTATTTTTAACCAGCACCTAATATCTTTATAATATAGTCTGAGGTTTCTAAATCCTTTCTCCCCCCCCCCATTCCTACTTTTTTTTTTTACTATGTCCCTTCATATTCTGGATCTTTTGTTCTTTCAAAAGGACTTTCTTATTATTTTATTGAGTGCTTTGAAATATCCCTTTGATCAGTCAGTCAGAAAGCATTTATTAAGTATTTATTATAAGTCAAGCACTGTGCTAAGTGCTGGGAATACAAATACAAGTGAAAAAGAGAAGCTTTCTAGGAGCTTACATTCTAATTGGGGAATATAACACATAAGAGGTAGCTTAAAAAGTACAGGGAGGAAGAAAGTACTCATCAAGGGTGGAGAGCATGATAAAGGAGTCTGGGGCACAGCCTGATAAGAAATGAAATGATGACTGGCCTGGTGGTCATTTGTAAATGACCATACTGGAAGGCATCATCCAGTGAGACAGAGGGGCCATTTGGGTATTTCTGAATTGTGAATTAGAGGGTTAAAGTTATTCATCTCCTAGGATAAAGAATTTTCTGTGACATGATAAAAATTAAGCTTTAATTATATTAATGTAATATTAGTATAGTGGTAAAACTGTGACTTCATTTTGATGAGTATTGTCATGTTTATTATATGGCAAGGCCTGGCCATGACCAATTAATATATTTCTAACTTTTTAAGTGGTTGATTTTTTTTTTAAATTTCTTTTAAAGTATACCTTGTTATAGAATCTATTCAAGTATTTCTTTTTCTTTTTTCTATTGGTTTTTTATTTTATTTTCTACATTTAAAAAATTCAAACTCAACTTGTCTCTCTTAATGATATAGTCATTTAGTTCTATAATTTGCCTCTCAATACACTTTTTGATTTATGTCTTGGTTTTTTGTTTTTGTTTTTTTTTTTTTGGAGGGCAATTGGGGTTAAGTAACTTGCCCAAGGTCACACGACTAGGTTTTTGTTTTTGTTTTTTTGTGCGTTAAGTGTCTGAGGCCGGATCCGAACTCAGGTCCTTCTGACTCCAGGGCCAGCGCTCTACTCACTGCGCCACCTAGCCACCCTGATTTATGTCTTGTTTTGAGGATAATAAATTATGTATCATTTTAATGGATCCTACTTATGGTTAATTAATTTTGTCCGGCAACTGCCAAAATCATGTTTTGTTTTTTTTTAAGAAATCTCTGAACTTAGTTCAGAAATTCATCTGGTCTGTGGCAAATTAAGTTTAGAAATCAGTTCTCTTACTAATTACTGTTCTATTCTTCAAGGAAATCTGCTATCTTGGAGAAGTGTGGGTAGAAACCAGGGAGTCTGGTTTAGTATCTTTACACCACTGAGCTGTCATTCAAGGATTGCTGTCCAAAGAAGTTTGGCCCACTATCTCTAACCTTCTAGGTGGACTCAAATAATAAAATTTTCTTGGTCATAGAATGGAAGGAGGGAACTCTTGCTAGCCCTTCATTCCCACTTTCCAGCCAATCATATCCTTCCCCATGCTCAGCTGTGTAACCAATCATGTTGTCCTCATCTCCAAGATACTTCCAACCTTGTAACCAATTGTATTATTTCCTCATCTATCTTGTTTTGTCCGTATGCTTACAAAAAGGAGCTACATCTTGAGCTAGGAGTAACTTTGACTCACATCCATGGACCCATTCTATTTTCAGGTTTATGCACTGTTAGTAATATGTTATATTGCTTGGAAGAAACATGCCTCAGTACTTTTTGTTGAAAATAACTGGCCACAGTTTGGAGTCAGTTAGTGGTATGGTTGAAGTCAGAAAGATTAGAATTCAAATCCTTCCTAACACAATTTGTCTTGAATAACCATGGCTTAATCTCTTTTCACTAGTTTCCTATTCTGTAAAATAATGATACCAATAAAACCTACCTCAGAGGGTTGTTGTGAATATCAAATGCAATAATACATATAAAGAACTCAGCAAACCCTAAAGTGCTACATCAATGCTAGCAATTATTTGGAATTCTAGTACAATAATAATAATAATTCAAGTTTACATAATGCTTTAAGGGTTACAAAATACTTTATATATATTACCTCCTTTCAGTCTCACAACTCTTTAAAATAGATACTATTATTATGTCCATTTTAAAGATGAGGTAATTTAAATGACTTATCCAGGATCATATAACCAGGATTTTAATGCAGATTGTACTGAATCAGACAGCCTTTTCTTTATAAACTTTATTGCAAATTTATTGTTAATGTATGTTTGAAATTGACCTATTCTCATTTTCAGTAAAACCTTTAAACATTGTATAGTCTCTAGCTTATATTTAATGCTCTTTTAAATTGAACTTGCTATTCCCCCTTTTATGATTTAGTGATATAGCATGGGAAATTTTCAATCACTTTTTTCATTTTGAATCTATTGAAATCTTTCTGGTTAAATGTATTTCCTTTAAACAATAATTGTTGGATTTAGGTTTTAATCCATTCTGTAAACTTCCCTCACCTTTTTTATTACAGGGCCAATAAATTAATATTTAGCGTTATAGTTCTTAGATTGGTCTTTTCTATTGTCAATCCTTTTGGATTTTTTATTCACTTTATTGGAAAATAATACAAACTGCATTGTTACTACTGTTGATTACTCCTCAAATTTAACAAAACTGCTCTAAACAAAATTCCTATCTTTTGTTGGTAACTATGTGGCTTTAACTTTTTTTTTAAAGCAATTGGGGTTAAGTAACTTGCTCAAGGTTACACGGCTAGTCATTATTTATGTGTGGGTGCTCATTTTCTGAGGCCAGATTCGATCTCGGGTCATCCCAACTCCGAGGCCGGCGCTCTTACTCACTGCACCACCTAGCCACCCTATGGCTTTAACTTTTAAATTTCCCTGCAACAAAAGATAGGTGCTTCATTTTATTATAATTGTATCTCTTCTTTTTCCCTCCTTTTCTCTATCTGAAACAAGCTAAAGAAATGTTTTATGGTTGTTTTATGTTTTACTGAGTTATAAAAGTTCTTACATTTAGCAACTGGCTTCTGTTGAGTTGAGAAGTATGAATTATTTAAAAAACTTATCTTTTTGACATGGAAGCTTGATTGTTGTTATATAACATCTTTTAGATTTACATTTCAAAGTATGAATGCTTCTTCATAATAATAATTTTTTCTGAATAGATCATTTGGGACTAATGACTCATGCTTTTTTTTTTATTTTTTCCTTTTGGAGGGGGGAGGGCAGGGCAATTGGGGTTAAGCGACTGTAGCAGCAAGTACCCTAGCATACCCAGGATGGCTTGCTAGCACAGGTTCTTTGATCTGCTTTTCCAAAGGAAAGTAACTCAAAAAGGGTTAACAATCTCACTTTAATCAAACATACATCATTTACCTAGTTCGGGGGGAAAAGTCAGCACCTTGAACTTCAGAGAATACAAACAGAAGTTACAAGAGAAAATAACACAATTCAGCAGACAGGGCTTCTAGCTGTCTGACCATTACATCTATACCTAGTTAGTCACAAGAGAGAGAAGCACACACATCTGGGTTTTCAATGCTGGTTGCTCAATGGCTGCCCAGAGTCTCATCCGGCCAAATCACACAACTCTTCCCCAAGTGAGCCCCAAAGCAAAACCTTGCTTCCAGGGTATATATAGCCTTCTCCAGGGTCAGAGAACATCACAACTCTCATTGTCCACTTCACTACAAAGTAATAAAAGTTACTCATTTCCTAAAAAGTTGTGCTTCTGCAAAAGTTGTGCTTTCCTGAAAAACAAGCCTCCCACCACAGGTTCCAGGCAAGCACATGCAGCCTATTAGGGGGCAGAGTATGTTTTCAAATCATGAAAGGTCCCCAAGTTCAATTTAGGCTTATTAAAGGGCAGGGAAGATCTTCAAATTTCCAGTACTATTACAGTGTCTTGCCCAAAGTCTCATGGCTAGTAGGTGTTAAGTGTCTGAGACCAGATTTGAACTCAGGTCCTCTGAGGCCAGGGCTGGTGCTCTATTCACTATGCCACCTAGTTGCCCCTAGGATTTTTTAATAATTCTTTTTTTTTTTGGTCTTTTTTGGAGAGGGAAGGAAGGTCACACAGCTAGTAAGTGTTAAATGTCTGAAGTTGGATTTGAACCCAGATCCTCCTGACTCTAGGGCTGATGCTCTATTCACTGCACCACCTAGCTGACCCTTGGCTCATGCTTTTTAATGTTAAATGTGCTACATGAAAATTGTCAGAACCTACTTTGTTTTCTTTGAGAAGTCTGCTGTGATTGTGTTTTATTTCTCATGCCATTCATATTTTCTTGAAATTTGCAGGCTTTTCTCCTTTGTAGTGGTAGAATTTAACTTTCATGCCTAGGAGAGCTGAATTTAGGATGTTTCTGGTGAGGATTCCTTCATTTGTATACTATCTGTTATTAATGTTAATTATTGAATATTTTCTTGAATTACATGCTAGTGTATGATATTTAGATTCTTTTATTTTTCAAATTTTTCTAATATATCATTAATCCCATTGTTTAGATCTGCCACTTTAATGTTTCTATTTTCCATTTTTTTCAATAATTGTGATCTTCTGTTCCTATTTTTTCACATTTTGCACAGTGTGTAATTCAGTTTTCTGCTTTATCAAGTTTGCTATTGGGTGCTTCTAATAATTTTTTTCTATTATATTCTCTCTTATTGGTATCTTCTTAATTATTTCTGCCCTATAATTTTTAGCATCTTTTAATTCTAACTTTGGATCTTCCCATGGTTCTTCTTTTTTCCTGCAAGCTTTTCTTTTTTATTCTATGATTTTCTAACCAGTGTTAATTCCTATCTAATTTCTTTATATGTAGTCTCCTTAAGCATGTCTCTGGTGATATTTTGCAGTATTTCTTTTTTTCCCAGATTGTTTTTGGTACCAAACTGTTTCAGTTTCAATTACTCCTCTCTCTCTCTCTCTCTCTCTCTCTCTCTCTCTCTCTCTCTCTCTCTCTCTCTCCCCCCCTCTCTCTCTCTCCATCTTTTTTTGGCATTGCTACCCTACTCTTCTCATTTTCTATCTTGTTGATTTTTATTTTGTGACCTTTTGCCATTTTTCTTTACTTCAGTGTTTTTATTGTTGACTTTTGATGGATGTGGGAGAGACATTGGAATCTCTTACTCCTTCATCCTGAATGTAAAAGATTCTCTAATGCAGTTATTATAATATCTATCATAATTTTCTGTCTTGGGGTCATTCCTTTACTGGGCTACCAGGTCCTTGAGGGCAGAGACTATGTCTTATTTAATCTTTATATTTCCATAATGCCCTGCTCATCATTATATCCATATTAAAGTCTTAAATTGCAACACAACAAGCATTCCCTATTGCTAATTGTAAATTATGGGGAGGGTTTGATTTAAGCAGAGATCCACAATATAGCCCTTCATCAAGGACTAGGCCAAAAGCCATTCTTCCAGACTTGCAATACCAGTGTCAGAAGAATTTAGGGTCATGAAGGAAGAAAATTCCAAATGAAGTGAACTTGAAGACCACAGGTAGGCTTCTTCTAATGGCTTAAGGAAAAACTCAAAAGCCTCTCGTAAGATTAACCATGACATATTTTTACCAATAGGATATAGCCTTCCACAATGGAGAACTAGAATACAACAAGGAAGAAGACTCACTCCTTCAAGATAAAGCAGTCTCTGTCTTGGGCAGTTGGAGCTATCGGTGAAGACTTGGAGAGCCTCCAGAATAAAGTGATTCCTTTGCTACACATTTCCTTTGCATCTTTTTTTTTTAGGGCAATTGGGGTTAAGTAACTTGCTCAAGGTTACACGGCCAGTCATTGTTTATGTGTGGGTGCTCATTTTCTGAGGCCAGGACCAATCCCGGGTCATCCTGACGCCAGGGCTCTTACTGCGCCACCTAGCCGCCCCAATTTCCTTTGCATCTTGATGTTGACCACATCCTGAGGCTCCCAGTATGTTTTACCCACAACTTAGGCCCAGCCTCATCCTCCCTCACCTGGTATATTTGCTACTGACAATACCCACAGTCTGAACTTTACAAGGAACCACAACACATACCAACCATACCTATCTATCCACCTATACTTTCATTACTCAAGACCAGCCCATTGCCTCTGTTTCTACTATATACCCTTCATCTCTTGAACTTCAGAAGCTCTTTCCTATGATAGAAGTTCTTTAGTATTGCCTGGGATGCATTCCTTCTTTATGTGGACCCATCATTATCTGTACCTGACTTACTTCAAGGCTCAACTCAGATACCTTCTTCATGTAGCTGCCTCTGATTGTCTAGCTGAAAGTTAGATGTTAACTTCAGTTAACATCCTTCAGATGTTAACTAGAGTCCATTGTGTGGACCTCTCCTTTTCCTATATTAATCTTAAATTATACTTATATTTGTCCATGTCACATCCTCCCCTGACCTACATGTCACCTTCTGGATGAGAGTATCCGTCTGAGTGTCCCCACTGCCTAAGACAGTGCTTTTTTTTATATAATGGGTACTTGCTTGACAAATATTAGTTGAATTTGATTTGTTGAAGTGTAAATACTAATATAAATGATTCTTCAGTTATTTAGTATTTTATATTATCCTTATTCCTGTTCTTTTAAATTGGTATAGAATATTGAGTTGGTTTTATCTCTTGAATTATCCCAAATGAATTAATTTAATTCATCCTGACCTCTTGAAGTTAACACCAGAGAGTCAGAATGATTTAGTGGACAGGTGTTGGGGTTGGAGTTGGGAATCACCTGCATTAAAATCTTACCTCTGACACTATCAACCTGTGTTACTATGGGCAATTGACTAAAACCTCAGTTTCCTTATCTATAAAATGGACACTAATACTTAAGAGTCCTATTAAAACAGGCATGTTGTGAAGATCCATAAAGATTAAGTACGCAAGAGAATTTTTAGGCCTTAAAATGCTTTATAAGTATCAGTTACTAATTATTTGGATTTCAGGTGGTTTCTGCATACTTTTTATTTCCTAAAATACTTCATTTAACTATAAAACTCATCTCTTAATTGAGAAGGTCTGAATTGTTATGTTGTATTATGGGGAATCTTCTTCAGGGAGATTATCTTATTTAGTGTATTTCCTCTGACAAGCAACCAAAGAAATAACAGAACAAAAATACATTTATCTTTTATAATTGCTTCCCTTCTCCAATCCACAGTAGATTTGGGTGAGGCATTTCCACAAAAGCTGTGTTGGCTAATTCTTTCACCAAGTCTATTTATCAGCTCAAAGCAACACTACTTGGATTCTTCCCTCCTGCATTGGGGAAGTGGAGAGGATCATATTAAAACGGAAAAAAAAGGATGATAAAACTGTGGAGAGTTTCCCACTACATAGGAAGTAGAATGTTCTTCACCAACATCCCTTAGGTACCTGAGTGCTGATCAAACCAGAGAGCTTTGAAAAGAGATAATTTTAACATCTGCAGAATGGGGATAATAATATTTGTACTACCTACCTCACAGGATTGGTGTGAGGAACAAATCTGTAAATTATAAAATGAAAAATAAATGTGGATTATTATGCCTCACTCACCTCAAAGAGTTCTTTTAAGGAAAAAGGAACACTTTATAAATCTTAAAAGCATTTATGTATCTACATAATACATATGTACACTTATAAATACACATATATTAATTATTATGATGAAGATGGGTAGATCATAGGAAAGTAATAGCATATTTTTATATAGTATTCTATACTCACACAAAATCACTTGACATGGTTTGGCAGGAGCATCAAAGGATCTCAGATTTTGAGTGAAGGGGCCATAGAGGTCATCTAGTCCAACCCTTCATATTGGGATGAGGTTGTGGGCAGCTGACGCCCAGAGACATTAAGTGATTTACCCAAAGTCACATAGGTAGTAAAATAGTAGATGCAGGATTTGACTCAAAGTTCTCTCTTTCCAAATCTGGCATTATTTCCCACTTCATAACACACTGTCAATTACTGTACTCTTGTTATTGGTGTAAAATGGGCTTGGAAGCTTCTATGGGATACCTTCATTGTAAATAAAAACACGCTTTCATGGCATTTTATAACTGATGCAATGTTTTCACATGTATGATTTTTGAATATTCTCACAAAAACACTGTCAGAGAGATAAAAAAAAGTTAAGTCCTAACTAAAATCTCACCGTGTATAGGAAGCTTTCCTCAACCCCTCTTCATTTTAGTACCTTACTCCCTGTTAACTACTTTAGATTTATCCTATATATAGCTTGCTTTTTGTTTGTATGCTCTCTCCCCCATTCGATTGTAAGCTCTCTGAGGGCAGGGGCTGTCTTTTGCCTGATTTCATATCCCCGATGCTTAGTATATTTGGTACACAGTGTTACTGTTCCTGCTGTTTCAGTCATGTCCGACTCTTTGTGATTTCATTTGGGGTTTTCTTGGCAAAGATACTGGAATGTTTTGCCATTTCCTTCTTCACTGATGCATCCCATCCAGTAGGCACTTCATAGATATTGATTAATTTATTGATCCCCATTTTAAGGTGAGAAAACAGGGGCACAGAAGTTAATTGACTTGCCCATGATTATAGCTAAGTGAAAGTTGAAATTCGACCAGTGGCTTTCTGACTGAAGTCTAGCATACTATATATTTAGTATTCTCTGCATTATTAAGCACTTTTTCCTCTATATATCCAGCTCTATGCTAATCATTGGTATGCAGATGACTACCAGGTACAAGGAACTGCACTAAATTATATAGGCAATGAGAAATGGTTACTTTTATACAGCTTACAATATAGTTGAAACGATAAGACATATATCCAGGTAAAGAAAATACAAAGCATTTATAATAAAGACCAAGTGACTGTTATGAGCAATAAATATTGTAGAACTTTAGAATCCAGAGGGTTATGTTCTGACTGGTTGTCAGGCAAGGTTTCACAGAAAAAAAGGTAGAGTTTGCTGCTGGCCTTAAAAGATGGGTTAGGGTTGAGTAGGTAGTGAACAATAGGTATGTCATGACTAGTTAAAAGATGGATAGAATGGGGCGGCTAGGTGGTGCAGTGAGTAAGAGTGCTGGCCCTGAAGTCGGGAGGACCCGGGATCTGTTCCAGCCTCAGAAAATTAGCACCCACACATAAAAATGAGCAAGTTACTTAACCCCAATTGTTTTTTAAAAAAAAAGATGCATAGTATTTGGATAGATGGAGGAAGAATATATATATATATATATATATATATATATATATATATATATATATTTTTGAGATCTAGGGGAGAAGAGGAGGAATGATATAAATGATTGGAGACTTCTTTGATATTTCCTGCAAACCTTGGGGAGAATCCCTCTGACTGGGACAGGATGATTTGTTGATCAATTCTAAAGCCATTTAGTGTTCCAAGCTATTATTCATCCATCCATCCATGTATCCATCTATCCATTTGCTTATTTATAACTTTCCAATTTCCCTCTTTGTGCTTATTTTTGTTTTATTTTGTTTATTTTCTAATTTTTGAAATGGCATATTCAGGTCATTTTTTATTTCTATATTTTTTGCATATACTCAGAGATATGATTTCATTTGAATACTGCTTTAGCTGCATTTAAGATGTTTTGTTGTCTTCATCTCTACCATTTTCTTTCACATAGTAATTCATTGTTTTCTCTAGTTTCTTTGAATGTCAGTCAAAAAAGCATTTTCTTTCAATAACACAATCCTGTATTATTGAAATTTCCTCTCCTTCTCATTTGGAGGTCTCTTGGCCATTTGCAAAACTTGTTATTTGTCATAAAATTTGATAAATTTTATCTTAGAGTTTTAAGCCTAACTTCTTTTTTCTGGTGATGTAACAGCATTCTATAATCTCTTGATGCATTCTTTGTTTTCTGTATTTAAAAGTTCTGAACAGTTTTCTCTTATTTTTCCAGTATTGTGATATTCAGGTTTTTTGATTTGTTATTTTCCTCTTGGATATCTGTGATCCTAAAGTTCTGTCTGTGCATTCTGTTTTTATGCTCAGTTTCTTTGGCTTATATAGTATTCATGGGTTCTTTTAACCTTGTTCCTTTTTGCTTTTCTCCTGCCAAAAATTTTCCCCGTCAGTATTTTTGTCTTGTATGTTTATCTTTCTTTCAACTTCAACTTTTCTTAATCTGCTAATTAAATTTTTTTTTCTGCCTTGATAGCCCTAATTTCTTGATTTAAATTCATTTCATAACAACACATGTCCTGTCAATTTAGGAGGTGGGGCTGAAGAACTTTCTATAAAAGAAAACTATTGCTTATAGTTACTTTAAATACAAATAGACTTTAATTTTATTTACAATTATCATAGAACCATGAAAAAGGAGGTGTTTGTATCAATGAACTGAAAATATTAAGCTAAGCTAAATTAGAAGCAAGGAGTCTCAGGAGGAATAAATCTGTGGGCCTAAAATAAATTGTGGATATTCTTTAAAAGTTTAATTTTTTTTTTTTTTTTGCTTTTTGGAGGGCAGTTGGGATTAAGTAACTTGCCCAAGGTCACATGGCTAGGTTTTTGTTTGTGTGGGTTAAATGTCTGAGGCTGGATCCAAACTCAGGTCTTTCTGACTCCAGGGCCGGCGCTCTATTCACTGCGCCACCTAGCAGCCCCTAAAAGTTTAATTTTTAAGGAAAATTGGGGGAGGAGGGTTACCACTATTACTTCTTCTATGAACTGGCATGCTAGAAGAAAATGTACTTTCTCTTAACTCATACATACACTTGAGAGCAAAGAAGTACCATCAACATTCCCTAAGAAAATTTTCTGGAATTATACTGAGTTGTCAAGTCTTCTTGAGTGGCAAATTTTGGTCTTTTCACTTTCCTAATCTTTTCCTAGTGTCTCTGCTAACACATTTGTATGATACTGGGCATCCTTCCATGCTAGAAGAAAGTTGGGTTGTGTGGTTGCATGCATCCTGAAGCATTATTTAGTCAGAGACTAAAGATAATTGAAACTTAACAGATGCTCTTTGATTTCCTTATTCTTTCTAAATTAAAATATTTTAAATGAAGAGACTTTTTTTAAGGGAAGCTTTAGATAGAATAAAAACTGCACAAATGCTTTATTACCTATCACAGTCTATTCACACTGACCATGTGCTGCCTCTGTTGTCATCATAGAAATTTCTTTTTTATTTCCTTTCCTTTCTTTCCTTTCTCTCCTCCCTTCCTCTCACCTCCCTTTCCCTCCCTGCCCTGCCTCACCTTTTCTCTCTTTTTCTTTTCTTTTTGAACTGGGTCTTCATATCTTGTCTGGCTGAAATTTCCATGACTCCTCATACTTCCATCTCACTGTTAATTGTCAGGAAACCTTTGATCTGCTCCATTTTCTGACCTGTACTGTTAGTTCTTTAAGCAGTCTGGTGAACCCCTGTTCTTTAGAGATTGGTCCTAGTTTTATTGTGGACACCCCACTGAATTAGAACACTGCAGCTCAGGACTCTGGAGCTCAAGTGATCCACCAGCCTCAGCCCCTCTCAGTAGCATGGATTGTAAGTGTACATTACCCTTAATTTTTAATTCCTGAGAGACCTTAATATATAATTTGAAGCAATATAAAACCACCAGAAAAATATCTACTCTAAGAATCTTGGTCTTTATTTCTGATAGAAGTCTGGAGCTTTTAAAGAGATTTTGCAATTTTCCAAATTCAATCCATGAATCCCCTCCTGCTCTTTTTCAGTGCCATTCTCAGTTTGTCCATTTGCACTGTCATCAAAGATATATCTACTTATGGATTAGCTTAGAGATTGTCCAACTAACTACATGTTATACATAATCTGGGCAATATACACACTTCACTTACTTGTTTTTTGTGTGGATGATTAGACAAAACCACTCTTTTGAGTGGTTATATATCTCTGTTCTTGGGACACTCCATGATGTTCCAGGGCTTGAGACAACCAGAAAAATGTCCCCCATAAACAAAAGCACCTGAAGGATTTCACCATCTATAGGAATCTCTCTTCAATTCTGTAGTGGCAACTACAGTGGCATACCCAGGATGATTTCTAGTACAGGGTCTTAGATCTGCTTTACTAGGAAAGATAATTGTTTAAGGGGTCAACAATCTTTTTAAATGACATTCACTAGTTCAGGGGAAAAGTCAGCATCCTGAGAAGAGAAAATATATACAGAATAAAAACAAAAAAATATAAACACAGAAAATACAAGCAGAGAAATAAAGGCAAACAGACAGAGCTCTGACTGCCTGAATCAGCATACACTTTGCATACATTCCTGGATAGAAAGAAGGTTTATATCTGAGCATTTGGGGAGTTCTGAACATATGTCCACTCGGAATCTCCATGAGGAACTCACAAGATCCTTCTCATAAGCAAGCCCCTAAAGCAAAATACCCACTCAGAGTATATATACACTTCTTAGAGCCACAAGGCATCATAACCCTCCTGACTGAATACCTAATTAGAAATTAGCAAAAAGTGTGAAAGCCTTCTACAAGTAAGCCTCCCCTAAGCAAGCTTTTCTTAATGGGCTCCACCTGAAGTCTATTAATGGGCAGGGAAAATCTTATATCCCATTAACATTACAAACTCAGACTCTCTTCTGGATCTTCTCTGTGACTTTGGTGAATATTTTTGACAAGCATATCTCTCCTTGTCTTCTTTTTTTTTTTTTTGACTCTCCTGATATTTTTTTTTTTGGCAGAGGCACAGAATGCAAAGTATTTTCTATTTTTATATATGTTTCAAGTAATCTTGATTTTGTTGTTGTGCATATGGGAAATACCTTATTTGAGAAAAACCTTTTTTTTGGTGGCATTTTGCTCTACCAAGTCACTTTTTAAATCAACAAACAAAGAGCACAATGAATTCTTTTATTCAATCCATCTTAAACTCAATATTTTCATGGTAAAGATGTGGATTACTGTGGAATATCACTTGTGATATTGTGATTATCTGCATCCTCTTTATACACTTTTAAGGATAGCCTTGATACATTGACAGATGATGTAAATAAAATTTCATATTGATGGAAAAATAGGTTCATAAATTTACTTACAAGTGAGTTGATAGTTTTGGTATTCTCTTTCTCTTGATCACCTTTTTCAGTGACAGTAAGAGCCAAGCAATACCTTTGGTTTCTTCTTTATACCATCCACCAATGATTTCATGATATTGTCACAGCAAACACAGATCTCTTTTATGCACATGTAGTCTAAACTAAATGCTTTTTCTGTTTTTTTTTTTTCTTCTTAGAACCTTTCTACTTCCCCCTAATCAAGACTTTGAGTTCAAGTGTGCTTGCTCTACTCTTTTTTTTTTTTTGCCTTTTTGGAGGGCAATTGGGGTTAAGTAACTTGCCCAAAGTTACACAGCTAGTTTTTTTGTGTGGGTGTTTAGTGTCTGAGGCTGGAACTGAACTTGCGTCCTCCTGACTCTGGGGCCCGCAGTTTACTCACTACACCACTAGCCGCCCCTTGCTCTACTCCTCTTAAGCATGAAAAATGTGTTCTATAAAAAAAAATCTTTGTAGATATTTTCCTCATCTTTTTCTCCTCCACTCATCTTTCTTTTCCTTCCTTCCTTTCCTTCTTTTTTTCCCTCCCTCCTTCCCTCCCTCCCTTCCTCCCTTTCTTTCTTCCTCCCTCCCTCCCTTCCTTTCTTTTCTTCCTTCCTTCCTTCCTTCCTTTCCTTCTTCCTTCCTTTTTTCTTCCTCTCTACCTTTCTTCTTGTTCTTGTTTTTCTTCTTGCTTTTTTGTTCTTGTTCTTCTTGTTGCTGTTCCTCTTTAAATGTCCTTGGGATCTCTTTACAAGTAAATTGTTTGCTACTCAAGCATTTCAGGAGCTCTTTTGATCTTATTGTTATGGTAATTGATATATATCCATTAAACATCTATATGAAATTTGTTAAAGTCTGTATCCATGCCCTTTATCCCAACCATACTCCATTTTCATCATTAATAACTTCTTTGAATAGGTCAGGACTAAACTGTTTCAAATGAAAAACTATTCAATTATCTTTTACTCATTTTTATTATTTCTCCCCGCATTTCACTTATTTTGATCTCTGTTCTAATGAATAGATGGTCTTACTTTATACAGAGAACTGATTCAGGACCCAGTCCTATAGTAACTACACATTGTTTCTTTGTTTTTTAAGCTTTTATTTAGTATTTTATTTTCCCTCAGTTACATATAAAAACAATTTTTAACATTTGTTTTTAAATTTTTGAGTTCCAAATTCCCTCCCTTTCTCTTTCTCAAGCCCCTATCATTGAGAAGGCAAGTAACCTGATCTAGGTTATACATGTGTAGTCATGCAAAATATATCCATAATAGTCCTGTTGTGAAAGAAATCATAGAGAACAACAACAACAATAACAAAAAAAAAATCAAGAAAAATAAAGGGAAAAAAGGATGCTTCAATCCATATTCAGAGACCATCAGTTCTTTCTCTGGGGATGGAAGTGTTATTCATCATAAATCCTTCAGAGTTGTCTTGGCTCATTGTCTTGCTCCACTCTTCTCTCCACTCAGGAAAGGTGTGACAGATCTCCCTGAGATGTGCTCCAGGTTTGCTTGGCCTGGTCTGCAGTGCACTGATATGGCCTGCAATGCACTGCACTACACTACTCTCTTACCCTAGTGCAACAGATCTTTCTTGCTTACCCTCCCAAGTTGCCTTGGACTGGAAATCTGTTTCACTCCATCTTTTTTTGGTGAAAATTATTTAGAGTCATTTTTAAAGGTATTTGGAGGGTCTTGGGGGGAGAACTCAGATGAGTCCCTGACTTTACTCTTCCATCTTGGCTCTGCCTCCATGTTGTTTCTCATCTATTGAAACATGATCATTTTTATTCGTTATATCACTCGATGCTCATTGTATCCAGAGTCTAGCAATTCTTTTATTGAAGAAAGTGAGTATTATATTTGATGTCAAGTTTCTGTATGATCTATAAATCTTTGATATTCCTCATTTTAAATTCCTGATCCCTATTTTCTAATATAATTCTTGCTGTCATCATCCAATTCTATCATTGTACTGGAGTAACCAAGAAATGTTGGTGCATAAACTGCAATTATTTTAATTGTGGTCTTTTTGTAAATGTTATTATAAGCATGGCAACATAAGATGAGCAAATGTAGTATGAAATTATGTTTCTTGTTGCCTTTGGTAACATGATAAAACCAACTCTGCCAATTCCTTTATTTTTCTCCTCAAGGAAAACCTCTGAGCTTTCTTTCCATTTAGCTGCAACTTTCTTGTTTCTTGTGGTTTATTTAGAACCAGAATGTCCAGATAGATATGATTCATTTTCTCCAGCAGTATGCCAATTTGTTGGCCACTAAAGAGGGATATAACATTTAGTGTACGAATAACTGTGTTATCATTTATAGGGAGATTACAAATTTTGCTGGTTTGTCCCTGGATAGTACCCAGAAGGTGTCTTGTAGTTGGCTTTATTATGTGGGTAGCCATGACCTAAATCATCCCCAAGTGGGAAGCCTGCTGATAACAAGTCTATATTCTAAGCCAAGCTTGCACTTGGAAAGCATATTTAACTAGATTCATGGACCATACTCTATTCCATTCCAGCATGTTGGAACCTGTCACAGTTAGTCCTCTCCTGCTGGAGCCTTTGATAACCTGGGATTGCTTCTATGAAGCACTGGAATAGGACTTGAGAAGAAAGATTAAATTTAACAGAAATAAATGTAGATTCCTATGCTTTAAAAAAAGTAAACTTTATAAAGTCAAGATTGGGAAAGCATACCTAAAACTCAATGTAAGCTATATAAAGTAGCTCTTTTAATTTTCTTTCAATTTCCTTCTTAATAATGTGATCTTTTTTACTTAGATTATATATATGTATATATATGCATATATACATATATATGTATATATATATTTGAATTTTATTGTGGAATATAGTATAAAAATACTGGTCTAAATAGGATTGCATGCTTTGAATGTATTTCATGTCTTGTGTTATTGGGAAACCCCTAAAGTGATCCTGGTATGCCTAGGATTTGGCAAGAGAATGAATATGCACAGATCATGACCCTTTTGTATTCATATTTAAAAATTCCACCTTTAGCAAATCAATTTTCCCAAATGCCCACAACTGATATTGTGACAGATAGTCATATCCAGGACAATTTGCTTCAGAGAATCATAAAAGTGTACTGAGATTGTTTTTTATCAGATTCTAGAATATGCATCATCTTTCCCCTCCTCCCAAACCCCAATATTCCATATGGGAAGGGAGAATAGACCATATTTATAGTGGATAGTATTATGCTGGCATGGGATTAAGTTAAATGTGTAACAGCTAGGATTATAACCTTTCACATGTGGGGGCTCCAGAAAAGCTATCACAGCTTCAAAGCACTCTGTTGATCCTCTTCCACTCAGAAATTATAGCTCATAAGTCCCTGCCCTTCTGTTTTCTGTTACTAGTTATCTAGATTGCACAATTAGTTTGAAGTATAAGCATTCAAATGAATAAAACATTAAGGAAAGAATCAATAGAATATCTTCCCCATAAATCTGGGGCACACTGTCCCATAAATACACATATCATCCATGGAAAAAGTAGATATGCAAAGAGGCTATGTGTGGGGAAACAATGACAGGGAACACACATAGCCAGGGCACATATATGGAAGAGCAAACAGAATGAACAAGCATGGACCGAGCATGTGGATAGGGGGGCACATGTGTAGGGAATAATATGTTTAGTTGGAACATACACATGGAGATACAGCTTATGTTTCTTATACTACAGCAGAGGTGTCACATACACAACTGCAACCGGGCCTGAACCAGATTAAAATGTAATTGGGAGATATTTAACAAAAGAAATAAAGATGCAACAAAACATAGATAATGGTAATTTGTGATTTTCCAAGTCAATATGTAACCCTCAGGTATCTTTATTTATGATGTAGTGGCCTCTATTTCTTTCTGAGTTTGATATCACTCTAATGCAGGAGCACCAATGTTTTCTGGTGATGTCATCATGTTTTCTGTGGTTCTGGTTCCCACTGGGCTTTGCTCTCTGTTCAGCCAACACCTGAACTTTGAGACTTTACATCATGCCTTTGATGTTCCCCTTTAGGCTCCATGTCTTTCTTTGTTGCATCCTTCCTGGGCATTATGTCTCTTCTGCTCTCCATCTTCCTACCTTCCTTTGCTTCTCTGCTTTCCATTAGGTGCATCATTGGCAGCATAGTAACTGTTGGGCATTACTCCTTCTATTGTAATTACAGAATCCTAGAATTTAAGTGACTATCTAGTTTTAACTATACTTAAAAGGAATCCTCATTGTAACATAACCCGACAATCATCCAAACTCTGCCAGAAGACCTCCAGGGAAGGGTAATCCACTAGCTCTGGAGGCAATTTTAAGATTGCAAAGCTCTAATTGTTAGGACTTTTTCCTGATGACAAGACTAAATTTGTGTCTTTGTAACTTCTATCCATTGCTTCTGATTCTGTTCCCTTGGAGCAATTAGAATAAGTCTAATCTTTCTTCCATAAGATAACCCTTCGAATACTTGAATATGTTTTCTCTTATCCTTCTCTTTTCTAGTTTAAACACTTAAAGTTCTTTTAAATAACAGGTTCTTAAACTGGGGTACCTGATCATATATTTAAGAGTATTTTGAGAATTAAATTTTAACATAAGATTCCTTTTTAATCCTACATGTATTATTTTATGCATTTACAAATGTTATTTCAGGAAGGGGCCCATAGGCTTTACTGAACAGCTAAAGGTGACATTAATGGTTAAAAATTCTTACTTTGAAATGGTGGCTAGGTGGCTTAGTAGATAGAGGGTCTTAGAGTCAGGAAGACCTGAGTTCAAATTCTGCCTCAGACACTTACTGACTTTGTGATGTTGGGCAAGTCACTCAACCCCAGTCTGCCTCAGTTTCATAAAATGGAGATGACAATAGCACTTATCTTCCAGAGTTGTTCTGAGGAAAAAACAAAACATTCATAAAGAGCTTTGCAATCTTAAAGTGCTACATAAATACTAGCTATTATTAATAAATGACCATTATCTGACACAGATGCAAGGGCCTTTACCATCCTGCTTGCTTTCTTCTGGATGCTCTCTAGTCTCTGAGTCTTCAGGGCCAACTACTGACTATTTTAGCTTCAGTCACTATATCTTAGTGGGCAAAAGCTATTTATTCATAGCCTGCAGTTTTGACCAACTCCTATGTCTAGGGCTGACCTGAAGCAATTTGTCTCATACTAGTTTTGACTAGGGGTTAGAGTTTCCCAAATCCCAAATTTGGCAGCAGAAGACTTTGAGATGGGATGAAAAGATAAAGGAAGGAGATGAAGTCATAGTTCTGTACTCAATTGGCTTATATTCTTGCCTTTATTATTTGTATCTGTCAGCAACAAAAGCCTTTGACTTTAGTGTTGTTTTCTGGATGGTAAAACCAAAATAAACAAACAAAAAATTCCCCTTACCCCTTTAATACAAAAATCTGTAAAATATGAATTATTGGTCTTTGTTTTATAAATACATATCCTTGAGTTTTTAGCTTTTGTATTGCTTTTGTTTACAAATCATTGCTTATAGTATAGCATCTCTTTTGGGATTACCAGTGTAGGCTTGATTTGTTATTAAATACTGATTACATTGGGGTGGCTAGGTGGCGCAGTGAGTAGAGCGCCGGCCCTGGAATCAGAAGGACCTGAGTTCGGAGCCGGCATCCGACACTTAATCCACACAAACAAAAACCTAGCCGTGTAACCTTGGGCAAGTTACTTAACCCCAATTGCCCTAAAGGGGCGGCTAGGTGGCACAGTAAGAGCGCCGGCCTCGGAGTTTGGATGACCCGAGATTAGATCCGGCCTCAGAAAATGAGAACCCACGCATAAATAATGACTAGCCGTGTAACCTTGAGCAAGTTACTTAACCCCAATTGCTTTAAAAAAAAAATACTGATTACATTGCTCTTTAAGCATTATGTTTTATTTATTAATTAATTTGAATTTTAGGTACAAAAATCATAGCTTTAAAATAGGATTTTGCAGCCATTTTGGAAAAAAGCATATGGTGCCTGTTAAAAAAAAACAAAACCGAGGGGCGGAGCCAAGATGGCGGAGTAGAAACAGCGAGTCCAAGCCTCTCTGCCCCCAGATTCTCCACAAACTACGTAAAAAAGGACTCTGAAAAACTTCTGGAGCCCCAGTACCCACAGAACGACACAGAGAAGCTAACCTCCCGCTGAGGACAGCCCAGCACCCTGCAGGAAGGACCAGCGCAGTGGTCTGGGAGCCGGCAGCGCGCAGAGAGCAGGAGCTGAGCCGAGCCCAGGTCCACGTGAGCCGAGGTTTTAGCCCCAGGGTGGCAGGGCCAGCAGCCGGCTGGAGGAACCCCAGAACACCAGGAACTGTGGAGATGCCAGAATTATCAACATAGACTTGCCTAGGACAAAGTAAGAGGTTAGTGTCCTATGGACTTTGGGACCTGTATTTGGGGAATGCGTCAGCTCCCTCCCCTGGGGGCTTAGAAAGCCGCTGAGAGAGACACGCCATTGTGTAGTTTTCATAGGCATTTCCGGCTCCCAGCCTACAAAGTGGTGGGGGAGATCCGGCGATCAGTCTTGTGAGAGGTAGTCGCTCTTGCTTAACCTCCCTGGATCTGGATTGTGATCTAGGGTGGAAGTTGTGGGTGGGTTTACAGCTTGCCAGAAACAGAAGTTGCCCCCACGTTTCGGGGCGAAAATTCCTCTATCTGGCCTTAAAGCCATAGTGTGGCAACAAGCCCAAAAGTCAAGCAATTAAGTGGCAACATGCCAAGGCAAAGGAAACAGAAAATGCAACCCTAGACTCCTATTTTGGGGGCATAGAGCAGGAAAAGGACTGTGAGGTCAGAAGTCCTGCTCCAAAAGCCCCAGGGGAAAACATGAATGGGTTGCAGGCCATAGAGGACCTTAAGAAGGACTTTAAAAATCAAATCAGAGAAGTGGAGGAAAAATTGGAAAGAGAAATGAGAAGGATGCAGGAAAAGTATGAAATGAGGGTCAACAGCCTGACTGAGGAAACAACACCTTAAAAAATAGACTAGCTCAAATGGCAAAGGAGGCCCAAAAGGGCATTGAGGAGAAGAATGCCTTAAAAAGTCGAATTTGCCAGATGGAAAAAGAATCTCAAAAGTTCACTGAGGAGATTCATTCCTTCAGAGTTAGACTGGAGCAATGGAAGCTAGTGACTTTATGAGAAATCAAGATGCTGTTAAGCAGATCCAAACAAACGAAAGATTAGAAGGCAATGTGAAATATCTCATGGGAAAACCACTGACCTGGAGAATAGATCCAGGAGAGACAATTTAAAAATTATTGGACTACCTGAAAGCCATGATCAAGGAAAGAACCTAGAAATCACCCTTCAAGAAATTCTCAAGGAAAACTGCCCTGACATTTTAGATCCAGAGGGCAAAATAGAGGTTGAAAGAATCCACCGATCACCTCCTGAAAAAGATCCCAAAAAGAAAACTCCCAGAAATATTATAGCCAGGTTCCAGAATCCCCAGATCAAGGAGAAAATACTACAAGCGGCCAGGAAGAAACAATTTCAATATTGTGGAAACACAATCAGAATAGCCCAGGACCTGACAGCTTCTACACTGAGGGATCGAAGGGCATGGAATATGATATTCCAGAGGGCAAAGAACTGGGAATGAACCCAAGGGTCACCTACCCAGCAAAACTGAGTATTTTGTTTCAGGGGAAAATATGGTCATTCAGTGGAATAGAGGACTTTCAAGCATTCTTGAGGAAAAAACCAGAATTGAATAGAAAATTTGACACCCAGACACAAGAAGGAAGAGATGCCTGAGAAGGTAATCAGGGAAAGAAATCAAAAGGAACTTATCAAAGTTGAACTATTTACATTCCTATATGGAAAAGCAGTAACTGTGACTGATGATATCTTTCTCACTATGAAAATAATGGAAGAAGGGGGGTGTGGTCATATGAATACATATGTGAATGTGTGTGTATATGGTTACAGTTATATATGGATAGAGGGCATAGGTTGAATTTGTTGGGAAGGGAGAATACTCAAGGGATGAAATTATGAGGTGAGAGAGGAAAGTAGTAAGAGGAGATGGGGAGAGATAGGGTAGGGTAAACTATCCCATGTAGAAGAAGCAAGGGGAAGTGGTTGCAAAGGAGGGGGAGAATAAGGAAGGCTAAAAAGGCAAAACCACATTCACATTGAATTTGGTTCAGGGAGAGAATGACATACATTCTAAATGGGATATCTCAACCTGCAGCAGGATAGGGGGAAGGAGGATGAGAGGAGGGATGATGGATGGGAGGGCATCCCTGGGGGGAGGGGAGGTTGGAAGTACCCACTATAGAAGAGGGACAGGATCATGTAGGGAATGGACCAGGTGGGGGATGGGATGAGTGGGAGGGAATCATAAGCAGCCTTGTACAATATATCTACTATGATAATGTTTTGCATAGCTAGACATGTACAACATATACTGAATTACTTCTCTCCCAAGAAGGAATGGGTGACAAGGGAGGAAGGAAATGGATCTGAAATTCAAGGTCGTAACATTAAATGTTTCAAATATATATATAAATACTATTATTAATACTCTTTTGCCTGTAAATGGGAGATAAGATGTGCAGGCATTGGGACACAAAGATTCATCTTCCTCTAATGGAAAAGTCGATGGGGGTATGGGAGAAGGTATGGGAGAGAGCAGATTGGAGGAAGCGATATCTTGTGGGACTGCTATTCTGGGAGGTTGGGTAGGGGAATAATGGGGGGAAAATGATTGTAACTCAAAATCTGGCGGAAATGAATGATGTAAAACAGAAGTTAATAAAGTATTTGTTTAAAAAAAAAAAAAAAAAAACAAAACAAAACCATAGACTTTAGAGACTGATAAGAAAATTTAGTTCTCTTGAGAAATAGTGGTTAGAGCTAAAAAAAACCCCAAAATCTGAAAAATTCTGAACATTTTATTTTTTTTCCAGTTTGGGGCATATTAAAATAATGATCATGATTTAGAGCTAGAAAAGATATAAAAATGTTATCTATTACAGTCTTTTAATTATACAGGTAGAAGGTAGCTAGGTGCTCAGTGGATAGAATACTGGTTCTGGAGTCAAAAAGACCTGAATTCAAATCCTACCTCAGAGATTTACTAGCTAAGCAGTTCACTTAACCTCTGTTTGCCTTAATCCAATGGAGAAGGAAATGACAAACCACTCCAGAATACTTGCCAAGAAAAACGCATGGACACTATGATACATGAGGTCATGAAGAGTTGGACACTGCTGAACGACTGCATAATAACCAGTTTTACAGATGAGGAAACTATGACTCAGAGGGAAGAATGGACTTGCCAGCCTCTCAGATTCTATCAGTGTATATGCCTGTGCTTTACTAGCCATTTTTCCCCGCTCAGACTGAGACCGTTATCAAAATGACCCAGTGAATCAGACTGGGTCTGATATAAAATTCAGTTCTCTGTGGTCAGAACCAAGCAGTTGGGATTTAAAAGAACTAGATTTGCTTTTCTGGAATATTCCCCCCCCGCCAAAGAGTCAAGTCCTTTCTCCACATAGCTACCAAAGTAATTATCCTAAAAGTACAAGTCTCACCATGTCACCTCCCCTATTCAATAATCTTCAGTGACTACCTGTTACCTCTAGGAATAAATAGAAACTCCTTTGCTTGGCATTAAAACTATTAACAGTATTTCCTTTGCCTAGCTTTCTAGTCTTCTTGCTCATTCCTCCCCTTCTCACATTTCATGATGCAGGCATACTAGTCTTCTTGCTTTCCTTCCATCTCCCAGTGTGATGTCTGCCATGCCTGGAAATGCTTTCCCTCCACATCTTGGCCTCTTATAATTCCTGTTTTCCTTCAAGGTTCTGCTCAAATGTCACCTTTTGCCTGAGGCCTTTTGGATCCTCCTCTCAGCCACCATCCTAGGTCATATTTTCCCAAGGTTCTAATGCCTTTCCCTCTAAAGTTACCATTTGTTTATGTTGTATGTATATTAGATGTACATATATATATATATATATACATATATATATATGTATATATATATATATTTGTCTTCCCTATTAGCATGTAAGCTCCTTGAATATAAAAACTGTTTTTGACTTTCTTTTTATATCCCCAACACTTAGCACAGGGCCTAACACATACTAAGCATTTAATGAATACTTGTTGATCAACAGATCTGATCAAATTTTACAGTTGTGCATAATTCAGTTTTCTTTGTTCATATTAACCCAAACCCAAATAACACTAGTGAATTTGGCTTAGAATATTGAAAAGAAATTGAGTAAATAAATGAATAAACAAATAAATAATATTCCATGCTTTGTAATTATTCACTCCTAGAATCCTTCCTTTGATTTTTTTCATATTGCTTTTTGCAATTTTTTTTTCTTTTTGGAGGGAGGAAGGTAGGGCAATTGGGGTTAAGTGACTTGCCCAAGGTCACACCACTAGTTTTGTGTTAAGTGTCTGAGGTTGGATTCGAACTCAGGTCCTCCTGACCCTAGGGCTGGTACATTATTCACTGCACCACCTAGCCACCCCACTTTTTGCTCTTCTTAAATCTTCTCCATATTTTCTCTGAAAACTGTGAAGTATAAAGCAAATGTGAATTATCATTATTATTCTTCCATGAACTTTTATCCCTGGAAGATCTATGTTTTCCTCCTGAGTAGGTTTATATTGTTGTTCTTCCTTCCTACCATCACATTTCATATCTTTTCCCCTTTATCTCCAATTCACTTGAGTATTCAAATTCAAAATAAATATACCTTTCCTATCTGCTTAGCAACATATTAATTTTCTATTTGCTTAGATAAAAAGTTAGAAGATAGTTCACTTATAAAATCCTTAAGATGAAAAGAATATCAATTTTTCTTGTGAGTAGAAGGCTGAAGTAGTTTCTTGCTTATAATTATATTAAAAAAAAACAACCCAAAATTGTGTTTATATTTACCTGCCATTGACTTTCTTCTTATTCTTAAGCAAATAGCTTAAATAGTTCACCAAGATTATCTGTATGTAAAAATGAGATGATACTGATTTATTTGTCTCCGGGGCACTCTATAGATTAATCACCAATGATGAGGAGCTTTAGGTAAGTTATACAGTGCTGTATTTATTAAATATTAAGCTATGAGAGTGAATTTGATCTTTCTCAGAAGCTTAGGGACTGAATTATAGATGAAATCCATGCCATATGGATTTAAATTCAATTTGTAAATCTTTGTAAGTAAAAATACATTTAGCTTCTAGGTTGAATTAAAAAGCTGTCAATAAATGATGCCAGTGGATGTTTATTTTAATTTTTCAGGGAGTCTTTATAAGTTCTTAATGGAAGAGTCCAAGAAATTTGCATTTCTATTAGTATATTCATTGCAATTTCATTTGTCTTCTTTTTTAAAATATTTAACTGCTGCATGTTTTAAAATGACAATGGGACATCATCCATTGCATTAAAACCAAGCTTATGGTTCTAAAGCCCAAAGTCACAAAATTGTTAGCATGTATCATTCCAGAAGAGCATTGTTAGGATTATTATTAGGATGAGCCACTTACAGTGGCTAGAGAATTTTCTAGAATAGTCATCAGAGGGGTAGGAGATGACCAGTAGTAAAGTGATACTATAGTAATGGGGTTGCTTGCTACAAATTAATAGAGATTTTCTATATATTTCTATATTTATATTATATGATTTGGTGCTTGCTGCATATCAATATCCATATCTTGAAAATAATTTATCATGATTAAGTTATAAAGCAAAAACATTAAAAAACAGTAGGGTAAGCCTTGGAATACCTGGCATCCTTTATACTAACATCTTTGAAGTTAAGACATCATATGCTAAAGCATAAGTATTTTGTTAGTTCGGTCCTTCTCCCTGACTTCCCATTCTTCAGTGCCATTTTTATTTTCACAAATCAGGTAGACTATTAATGTCCAGATTTGGTTGCTCCACTGTCATGTTCACCAAAAGAATATGCCCTGTGTGAAGTTCAAATAGAAGAAAGATTTCCTATATATAGACCTGTTTGCAATAACGTTAAGCTAATTCTCCCTGATGAACCAGGAGATAATTCAACCACTTATTTTTCCAGATGAGGAAACTCCCCAAGGGAAATTAAATAATTTGATCAAGACCATACAACCAGTATTAGAAACTGGTTTCACCCTTAGGAACCTTTGATCTCAAATCTAGTACTTTTTGCCACTATATTACTTAACCACACTATGTAGTGAAAAAAGTCAAGTAAAGAAGACTACACATTGCTGTATTATAGCATATTGTTAGATCACTAGCCAACTGAATTAATGCATTAGTAGATGCAGCTAAAGAGATATAGATCTATACATAGATATAGATCTATACATAGATACATGCAATCTAATAGATCTAGATTGATATCTACCTGTATATCTGTCTATCATCTATCTATCTATCTATCTATCTATCTATCTATCTATCTATCTATCTTTCAGATAGATAATACAGGCAGACTATGAACTGGGCCCAGAATTGAATACCTGACTATAAGTGGGCTAGATTTCATTTTGTAAATCATATATGCTGAAAAAAATCCATCTTTTAAACACCAGTATATGATGTTGTATGGCTGCAAATTGAGAAACATCAAAAGAATTAGAATTGTATGTGACCCAAAGGACGATGAAAGGCATAAGAAATGTACAATCCTAGGACTGTTTGTTTTTTATATGATAATGAAAGACCTAGAACAAGGACTTCAGCACATTCAATAGATCCTTTATGGAGAATTTATTAAAGGACATGAGCAATAATCATAAGATAGAAGGATTGACATTTACATGGGCAGAAGAGGTCAAATCCATATAATCACAATTCCAGTGAAATGCCAAAGCATAAGCATTTTGTTAGTTCAGTCCCTCTCCCTGGTTTCTCATTCTTCAGTGCCATTTCTATTTTCACAAATCAGGTATAGGACTATTAATGTCCTAATTTGGTTGCTCCACTGTCATTTATGATAAGAATAGATCACTATAGAAACAGTGAAAAATCTTTCTTTTCATGTCGATTTGCTGTCCTTTCAATTTTATCTATCCAGGCTCACAGGGTGATTTAGATTAAGTTGAACATATACCAAGTTTTCTGCAAACTTGTTTTCTCTGATGTTAATTTTTCAGTTTTGTAATTTCTATTATCTCTGTACTGCTTTATGAATAAAGAATTTCCAATGACAGCAAAAAGTTACCCTGAATAAAATTTTCTTTCCTATGAGTTAGTCTAGCCCTATAATAGGTTCCTCTACAAATATATTTTCTAGACTCACTTTACCTAGTAAGGCAGGTAGACATTACTTTATACAACCTATAGTTGAATAAATAGCTTCATGGAAAGGAAAAATTATTCTTGATCACTAAACTGCTCAATAGCAAAGCTGAAACCTAAAATAGAATATGGTTTTTCTGCTGGAATGAGGAATACAACTTAAAGTCATGAATTAATTTATCTCCTTTCTGCTAAGATAATCAAGTTATTACATTCTTTAGGATATCCAAATTATATGTGGTAATCCTCTCCCCAAATAATAAATATCAATTATTCACAATTCTTTATAATTCACAGTGACTGAAAATTACTTTTAACTTACCTAGGTGAAGTTTTAATAAGTTAATTAATTGTTATCCTCATAAGGATAGACATAAGGAAGACAAAGCAATTCATCTGTCAAATAAGAAGGAGCAACTTTCAGCAAAAAAGCTGAAGAGGGTACCAGGTCTGAGGCAGCCTGGAGTCAGTCTGGATAGAAAAGTAGAGCTAGCACTATAGGTTTCTAATTGGGTATTTCTGGATTGACCCCCATGCTATTGAGTTTTCTGTGTTGTTTAAACATAAGCAATATAACTAGGTGAGATGTCTGTGTGACAGAGAGAGATAGCTGTAGACAGTCTGATTACATTGACTTTTCCTGTGTTTGTTTCTTTCTGTGATGTGTGTGTCTTTAGGGAGTACGAGGAAACAGCGAAGGAGATAAACAGTGATTTTTTTTGTGGTTTATTGAAAATTGCTAGAGGTATTAAAGCATGATGTACAACAACTGGGAAAGGCAGTGATGTTGCTTTATCATGAGATAAGGACTGCCATATCCTTGAAAATATCATTCCCTAAATGCTCTTCTCTCCTCTCTCCAGTCCATTTGTGTTGGAAGTTGTAAGCCGACACTCAATATATAATAACATTTTATTGAAGTCATGTTTAACCTACCTTTTCAAATAAACTAAGGTACTTTGGCACGTTCTACATAGAAAAATACTATTCATAATAATCGTTAATATTTGTATAGTATTTAAGTTTTATAAATTTCTTCTCATAACAATCTTATGAAGGAATTAGTTATTATCCATAGTTTATGGACGAAGAAACTGAGAATCATGCTAGTTAAATTATTCATGATCACACAGCTAATGATGAAAGGAACTGGAATTTATACCCTATTTTCATGATTCTATGCCTAATGTTCTTTTCTCTATGTCATGCAAATGAAGCTTATGTATTTATTAAAGTGTACCCAGCAAGACTTCTACTTGGTGACAATCTGTCAGACTCTAGTTTTGTTACTATTATTTCTTGAAAGTAATTAACTACTTTTCTTAATTAAAAAAAAAAAAACAACTTTCTACAATTTAGGGTTTTTTTCTTATTCAGATAAGCTTTTTGAATGAGATGTTATTGGATACATGGGATCCATGTCTTCTGAGAAGTGCATAGTTTTGTTTTTATTTTCCTGTTCATTTCTCACTGTTTCCTGGAGATTATAGAAATGGATTGGATACTGTATTGGATACTTGTTGACGATGGGAATTATAGGCTAAATAAACTAATATAATTTGCCCATTGTTAAAAAACTAAGTAATGAGATTGATAGAGCCAGGATTGACAGTGTAGTCTGATAATTTCCAAATCCCTGCCTCTCACCCTCTATTGCTTTAGGTGAGTAGACTTTTACAGCTGAGTAGCTCTCAAAGCCACTTCTGTCTTTGAACAAATAAGGAGATGGATTGGAGGAGTAAATTGCTGGCAAAGGGCTTGATATAGAGCATGAGTTACTATGTGCTCAATGACTCTTTGGGTACATGCAGGCACTTAAGAGAGTGTAAGGTTTAAGGTCAGTTTCCTCAGATATAGGGAACTGCAAATCTAACAAAAAAAAAAGCAAAAATCATACAGTGAATTTAGGTAGCTAAAATGTGAAGTATAGCAGTGGTTGGTCCTGGTCAAAGCTCGTTTGTGTTATCAGTGCAAATCAGTGAGGCATTGTAGAACAGTTAATTAATTTACCAAAGGAATCCTGGAACATAATGAACTGCCTAGAAATGCACATCTCTTCTCATAGAGCAAGGATAAAAGGATGTGTAGAAAGAATTAAATTCAATTCCAAAAATGTTTATTTAGTACCTACTATGTGCAGAGAACTGAATGGGTTCCGAAGTTAGTATAAGACCAGAGCTTATGGTTTATTTACATCTAATAGGGGGATATTATGCATGTAATTAATTATAATACAAAATAATTTAATATATGTGAATATCAGAAGTACAAAGTTTTTTGTGAGGCCCAGATGAGGAAAAAAAGGTCATTAATGACTCAGTAATTCAATTGGGCTTTAAGGAGTGGTTCTGAATTCATTGGGCTAACAAGAGTTCTTAACCTGAGGTCTGTGACTTTTTTTTTCTATTTTTACAACTGTATTTCAATATAATTTGTTTCTATTGTAATTCTATGTATTTTATTTTTTGTTGCACAAAACCACCAGCTTCACTCTTCCAGAGTTATCAAAGTTCAGTGGCAGGAAAAAGTCAATATGACTGGCATAGCTTTGGCTTCAGTGGATATCCTTGGAGTCTTCTGTGTCTGAGCAATCTCTGAATGCTCCACAATGCCTGCTCCATCTACCTTCATGGCCACTGAAACAAATACATTCTACAGAGGGAAGTCCTCACATGATTGGGGTAAACATGCCCTGATAGTTTTGAGGTCTGTCACTTACCTTCAACCTGTTTTAGCCCCATCTGCCAAGATGGTTTTTACTGCAACATAGCTGCTGTGCATTCTGCAGCTTTTTGGATGCACATGTGAGGGTGACTGACAAGTGGATACCAAAAGTGAATGAGCAGCCCTAAAAAGGGCTTGTCAAGTCCTCATACCAGAAGAGCTCATCCTCCCTGAATATCCCTAGGAAAAAACTTCTATTTGATAAAAACTTTTGAGAAGACTGGAAAGCAATCTGGCAGAAAGCTTAGATCAACATCTTACACCATATTCCATAAATTCTAAACAGATATGTAAGCTTAATATTAAAGATAATTCTATTAAAAAGTTAGAAGAGAAACAGACTGTATACCGCTCACAACCATGGGTTTTCTTAATTAAAAAAAATAGAGGCAATTACAAAAGATAAAACAGATAGCTTTGATTACATGAAACTGAAAAGCTTATGTGTAGATAAGATTAATGTACCTAGGATAAGAAGCGAAGTAGCTGAATGGGAAAAAAAGTCTTTGTATCAAATTTCTCTAATAAGGGTTGGATATCTAATGTATATAAACAATTAATAAACATATATGACCAATGTGGCTATTGCACACTCGTCATTTCTTTTAGCACAGTAAAAGAACAGGTATTTAAAAATTTTTTATGATAATAGTATATATAATTGCAAAAACACTGAAAGCAACCTGAATGAATGTCCAACATAACAAGGAATGACTAAATCAACTATGATGCATTAATGTAAAGGCATACTATAAATTAATATTTCTCAGAGCACAGTCAAGGGAATCTGGCTGACCATGAGATGCTTTCAAGGAATCTATGAGAACAAAACTTTTCATAATAACACTGAGATATTTTGATTTCTAGTACGGTAAATACAGGTAGATATAACCCACATAAAGAAGGGTTTTTTGGGAGCTCAAAATAATTTATAAGAGTGCAAAGGGGTCCTGAAACTAAAAAGTTGAGAATCTGTGCTATGAACCAATTAAATTGAGCACTTAAGGAGGAATCACAAGAGAACTAGGGTGACCTTTATAAAATAAAACAAGGCCAAAAAAAAAGCAGAACCAAGAGAATAGGTCATTTCTAGGTTGAAATTATACCAGTAATTTTGGGTTGGTTTCATATTATGAAAACTACAAATTTAACCATACTAAAAACAAAATAAATGGAAAACATATGATACCTATAGATGCAAAAAAGAGTTTTGACAAAATACAATACCCTTTTCATTTAAAAATGCTAAGGGGCGGCTAGGTGGCACAGTGAGTAGAGCGTCGGCCCTGGAGTCAAAAGGACCTGAGTTCGGATCCGACCTCAGACACTTAACACACACACAAACAAAAAACCTAGCCGTGTGACCTTGGGCAAGTTACTTAACCCCAATTGCCCTCCAAAAATAAAATAAAATAAAATAAACTTCTCTTTAAAAAAAAAAAAACAAATTAAAAAAAAAATAAAAATGCTAAAAAAAATCATAAATGCAACTTTCCTGAACATACTAAGTAGTATATATCTATAATCAATAGCTACCATTATATGTAGTAGAAATAAGCTAAAGTTCTTTCCATAAATTAGACAGCAATATGAAAGAAATTAAATTTAGACTAACACTTCATACCTTACCAAGATAAAATTCAAATGAGCATATGATGTCTTGATAGAAATAAGCTACTTCATTTACTGTCACATAATTAATTTTTTTAAATTGCTATGTATATATATTTTAGTAATTATTTAATAACCATTTATGAGGAATGTCCTATGTGGCAGGCATAGATAGTACTAAGCCCTGGGAATACAAAGAAAGGTCAAAACTAGTCCCTGCTAATAAGATGCTTATAGTTTAATGAGGGAAACAACATATAAATAACTATAAATAAGATATATAAAGAATATATAAATAAAATCCTCACTAAAATACATAAACCCTGGATTGTTGAGCTTTGTCTGGTCCTGTTTTCCAAGTTGATATGTTACTCCAGATAATATAAACACTTGGTGCCTTGGTTTCCATAACTACAAAATAGAGATACAATCTTTACCTTTGTTCTCTCATTCAGAAGCTGATGAGGTTAGTAAAAAAACCCAATGTAAAAATTGTGAGGAAGACACAGTTAAGAATCAGAGCCATGTGCCCAGCCTTCCCCCAAAGGTATGTGGTTCAAATGAGAAAATTAGGGGCCCAGGAGTGACTCATATCTCAATTGCTTTGACCACATGTATTCCTTACATATGTATGCCCCTCCTCTTGTGAGCTGGGGAAGCTAGATGGCACAGTGGATAGAGTGCTGGGCTAGTTGTTAGGAAGATTTCTCTTCATGAACTTAAATCTGACACTTACTTACTAGTTGTGTGACCCTAGGCAAGTCACTTAACCTTGTTTGTCTCAGTTTCAATAAAATGGGCTGGAAAAGGAAATGGCAAACCACTTCAGGATCTTGGGGTCACAAAGAATTGGATGCCACTTGAAAAATGACTGAACAAAAAAAATCATCTTGTGAACTCTGTGGACATCCACTCTTTCCACTGATTCTGTGTGTACTTGTTGGAATTAGGCACCAAGTTTATAGGGGGCATATCTTATTGCTACTTTTCTTACCATGCCATTTCAACAAATACTTTCACTTTTAGCTAATTATAACCTCTGTTTGACTACTGAAATGGAAACACATAAGTGGTGGTCTATGAACTATAATTTTAGCAATATAGACTCAGAGACTACCTTGAAACTTACTTCTGGGGACCTGGACTGTGAATATGAGTTGTGAAGAATGACTAAGATAGACTGTGGTTGGTACTAATTCATTTAATCCAAAAATTAAGTTGAATGCTTCTGATTAGGTGGCATAATAGACAGAACACCAGTCCTGGAGTCAGGAGGACCTGAGTTCAAATCCAGCCTCAGACACTTGACACTTAGTAGCTATGTGACCTCGAGCAAATCACTTAATCATGATTGCCTTGAAAAAAAAAAGGAAAAGAAAGAAAGTTTCTGCATGTGTACACAAAGCTTGGCACATGGTTTTATTCATTAGACAAATTCTATCTACTACTCAACTCAACTGGAGTCTTGTGAAATTTGCTATTACCTTTAAAATAAACCTATGAAGTAGAGAAATTCATCATCCGAAGTACTAGTATGAGAACTAACTCAATCTGTGGCCATTTGGCTGTCCTATAATATCTTTTAGAGAACATTGTCTAAAATAACTTAATGGAAGAGTCCTAGAGATTTTGACAATCAGTGCCAACTCACATAAGATTAGAACTGAAAGGAGCCTCAGGACACTTAGGACCTGAGAAGTGACTTACCCAACATCATATAAATAGTAATTGTTTTTTCTTCTAAAGTATAAGACCTCCTAGGCAACTTTCTTGGGGAATATGGTAATACATAATTTTAAAAATAAGATTTGAGGAACTATCTATATAGAAGTAAATACATACATAATCCAAATAGAAACATGAATATATGTTTCAAAATTTGTAGTGGTAATGGAATTTAAATATTCCCTTGTTTTGGCTTGGTTGTGAATCCCATTTGTGGGATGGACATGTTGCCATGAAGAGAGGTGGCTGAACTGGGAGGAGCTGGTGCCGTGGATAGAAAGGCCCACACAGAGAGAGGCCAGAAGAACTTTTGGGAGCAGCACTGTGAAGGCAGAGAGAGAAGCCAGCTGAAGCCACCCAGATTGCTGAGAGCCAGTTAGAGCTGCTGAGGACTTTTGAGAACTGCCAAGAACTGAGGAGGCATGACTGAGGTGCTGATATTTTTTCCGTCTGTTTTGGTGTTACTGCCAGACTCGTTTGCTGGTAAAGGACACTGCTGTTGTTGCAGAGGTCCTGGAACCTTGCTGTTGGTTCAGAAGCCCTGAAGGAGGATTTTCTTGTTGTATGTTTTCTGAAGGACAGTCTTGCTGATATTTTCAGGGGTCCTGAGACTATTCTGTAGGTAGAGAGTGAATTGATGATGACACTAGCAATGTATATTGTGGCTTTGTTAAGCTTTGTCTTCCCAGGAACAGGGATTGCTGAGAACTTGCCTTGGGTCAAGATGAACAAAAGACCTCTCCTTGGGTAGTGAATGCTGTGATAATATTTTAACCTTGTTGTGGCTTAGGGGTAGATGGCCTTTATGCTCTCCACTGCCCCTTTGAGAAGGTGCTTGGTGGTAACTGATGATAATTGTAATTCAGTTGTGATCCAGGGGTGGAGTATTTTGATTTTTGTGCTTTGTGACTGACAAAATGAATGTATTTTGTTTATGATTGGAAACTAATCTCCAGTTGAATAGAGAGAAGACTTTGTGATTGACTAAATGAATGTATTTCCTAGGGGTGGAGCACTTGGACCTTAGTACTTTGTGATTAAATTGAGGATTTACTAAATGCCTGAGTTACCTTATATTTTGGTTTTCTATTTTCTGTAAATGTCTTGCCTTAATCTATCACTGAATAAGTGGATTTTGCTATGCTCATAATCCGAACCTGGAGGTTGCTTGTGCTTGGCATTACAAAATTATGATTACATATTGGCAAAATGTTAAAGATAAGGAAAAACAACAAGAAACAACAATGAAAATTGAGAAGAGTAAGGAACAGAAGAGAAACCCTCATTTTAAATAATAGTTGGAATTTTTCTTAGCAGTAGTTTGAAACTAGACAAGACAATGATCTACAAGAGCAGAATGAAACAAAATGCATTTTTCCCCTTTATATCCAAACTTTAAATTAACCTTCTGTGATAAAAATGGAGCTGGATCACCTGGTCCAATCCCTTGAATTAGACATTGATATTAAACCTTGATTTGTAGAGCTTCCATCCAACTGCTTTAAAAAAGTATGAGAGTTATTTGAATAATTAATTAGGAAATTTTAGAAAATTTAGAAATTAGGAATTTTTATTAATGTATATGTTACTTTCAGAAGTCCAAAGATAAATAAGAAGGAAATGACCCAATGGCAGATATGGAGGAGTGTAGTTGTCAATTATTATCATGTGAAACACATTGAAGTACTACCATAAATACAAAATTATATCTGTATGTATCTATGTCTCTACGTATTTGAAGTCTGAGGTCCTGAGCTGAGACAACTCTTGTTTTTCTCCATTTCTCCCAACCTTCACTTTCCCCATAAAGTTTAATAGAAATAGATCACTATATGTAATAAATAACCCAACTACTCTATCTCTAAAACTCCTTACACGAAATTTCAGTTTTGCCTTTTCCAACAAAAATCTATTCATAATCCTTCAGTAATCATACTAAAAATAAATTTACTGAAAATAAATCATAGTGAAAATCTTCCACAGAATAATTTCACAAAGATAACTACAACAGTGAAAAGCCAACATTGCCATATTAATGTTAATTTATTCTACTATTGGTTATTTGCTAGACTAAAAGAATTAATCCACATTTCATTCACTTCAATTCAGCAAACATTTATTAAGGGCCCACCACAAACAAGGGACTGTGCTATAAGATACTGAACCAAATGCTAGGGAAAGACAAAAATGAGAAACCTTCCCTGTTCTCCAGGAGCATGTAAGCTCCTGGAGGATATGGTAATAAACAGATAAATGGAGGGTGATTTGAAAAGGAAAAAAGAAGAACCCCCCCCCCACAATTTAGCAATACCGACCAAATGCATCAACTTCATCTGATAGTTTACATATAATATTCTATACCTATAGTCTTCCACCTCCATAGTGAAGGGAAGGAAATACATTTCCTCAGTCCTTTTCTGGGGCACAACTTATTCAGTAAAATTACAAAGCTTAATCTTTGTAAACTTAATGTTTTTGTAAAGTTTTTAGAAAATTTAATGTTTTGTTTTATTGTTCTTCCTATTTACATAGTTTTCATTATGTATATTTGGTAATCATAATGAAAATAAGTTTACTAAAAATAAATCATACTGAAAATCTTCCATGGAATAATTTCACAAAGATAACTAAAATAGTGGAAAGCCAACACTGCCATCTTAACATTAATTTATTCTACTATTGGCTATTTGTAAGACAAAAATAATTCATCCACATTCCATTCACTTCTATTCAGGAAACGTTTATTAAGAGCCCACCACAAACAAGGAAGGGACTATGCTCTAAGATGCTGACCAAATGCTAGGGAAAAAAAAACATGAGAAACTTTCCCTGTTCTCCAGGAGATTAAATGCATCAATTCATTTATACCATCTCGTGTTTCTGCAAATTCTTTTTTTCAAAATTAAATTTGTGGGGCAGTTAGGTGGGGCAGTGAATAGAGCACCAGCCCTGGAGTCAGGAAGACCTGAATTCAAATCTGACCTCAGACTCTACACATACACACACACACACACACACACACACACAAACACACACACAGACACATACACACACACAAACTAGCTGTGTGACCTTGGGCAAGTCACTTGCCCAATTGCCCTCCAAATAAACAAAAAAAATTTTTTTGTTACACTTTAAGTTCTTAACAGTATCTCTCCTTTGTTCCCCACACCTTCCTAAAGAAAGATACCATTTGCCAGAGACTTATAAATGTATAGAAAACCATACTATATGCATATTTGTATTTATCCTTATGGCACAGTAATATTTTATTCTATTCATGTACCACAATTTGTTTAGTCATTCACCAACTGATTGATACCTAATTTATTTCCAGTAATTTGCCACCACCAAAAGTACTGCTCTGAGGATTTATATGTGTATTGGACTTTTAGTTTCTGGTCATTTGCCACCACAAAAAAGTTCTATTATGAATATCTGGGCATATATTCAGCCTTTCTTCCCATTTTTGACCTTCTTGTGGCATATTCTTAGCATTAGGATCTTTGCACCAAAGGGAACCCTTCTATGCATTTGTGTTTAAATGTCAGACTTTAGCTGGCATAGATCTGAACTTGAATCCTTTATCCAGTTACTTTTTCAAGTCAACAAATATTTCTGAAGTGTCTATAATAGCTAGCATTTATGTATTGTGTTCCCCCTGAAATATCCACCCATATTTTTTGCTGCAAGTTGTTACAAGAAGATAGTTAATCCTAGAGTCCTGTGGCCCAACCCTGTCTCCCTGACCCTGGAGCATCCTCAGCCTCAGCTTCCTAAGAATGACCCTGGCCATGGAATGGGCCAGTTTGACCAATCCAAGAGGGACGATGCACACTCCACTCTTGACACTGGGAGAAGGGGCCAGACAGTTGGAGAGTCCCCATCAACCTGTGGTACCTGGAGTAGAAAATCTGGGGAGAAATTTGGGCTGGGGGACACTCATGCTGTCCATCAAGGGTGTGTGTCCAAGAATAAAAGATCTTTTAGAGGAGAGGTAGAGACCCCAGGCTTTGGGAAGTTGGTTGAAGCTCCAGGTTAAGAGAAGAGGCTGAGAGGTCACCGTAGGAGGAGGCATGGACCAATTTCCATGTAATTTTTTTTTTTCTGGCCCAGGTGCCAGTGGTGGTTCCTGGGTTCTATAAGTCCAGCCTGAGAAGGTGGGAAAATCAGGGTCTTTCCATGGAGGCATCATAAGCTAGAGGTTCTAGAGATAGGACATCATCACAGCAGAAATGGAAACTATGAAGTTGTCTCCCTCTGCTTGGCATCTTCAGAGCTTTGAGAACTGGCCAAGCTGGTGATGCAGATGCAATCCAGGAATGTCACTTCAACTTTAGCATCGGACTACACCTGCCTGCTAAACATCATCCCCAGCAAGTTTGTGTAAACCAAGTTTGGATCCTCCAGTGTCCCTGTCCTCTCTGGGGTAGGTGGTTTATACTTCAGCATCTTGTTGGGCCACCAGAAGTGAGCCATGCTATAGCTCAAGGAGCTTGTAAAAGGGGAAGATATATGTTTCTTTAATGTTTGCAAACTGCTTTCCACATGTTATCTTATTTAATCCTCACAGCAATCCTGTGTGACAGATAAAGATAAAGAATGTTACAGATAAAGAATCTTAGGTTAGGGGGGCGGAGCCAAGATGGCGGAGTAGAAACAGCTCGTCCAAGCCACTCTGCCCCCAGATTCCCCCCAAACTATGTAAAAGGGGACTCTGAACAACTTCTGGAGCCCCAGCACCCACAGAACGACACAGAGAAGCTAACCTCCTGCTGAGGACAGCCCAGCAGCCCTGCAGGAAGGACCAGTGCAGCGGTCTGGGACCTGGCAGCGCGCAGCTCGCAGAGCGCAGGAGCCGAGCCGAGCCGAAGCCGAGGTCCCTGTGAGCCGAGGTTTTAGGCCCAGGGTGGCAGGGCCAGCAGCCGGCTGGAGGAACCCCAGAACACCAGGAGCTGTGGCGACCTCAGAATTATCAACATAGACTTGCCTAGGACAAAGTAAGAGGTTAGTGTCCTATGGACTTTGGGACTGGTATTAGGGAATGCGTCGGCTCCCTCCCCTGGGGGCTAGAAGCCACTGAGGACAAATGCCATTTTGTAGTTTCCAGAGGCAGCTCCAGCTCCTGGCCTGCAAATTTGTAGGGAGATCCAGCGATCAGTCTTGGGGGGGTAATCGCTCTTGCTTTAACCTCCCTGGATCTGGATTGTGATCTAGGGTGGAAGTCGTGGGTGGGTTTACAGCTTGCCAGAAACAGAAGTTGCCCCCCACACGTTCGGGACGAAAATTCCTCTATCTGGCCTTAAAGCCATAGTGTGGCAACAAGCCCAAAAGTCAAGTAATTAAGTGGCAACATGCCAAGGCAAAGGAAACAGAAAAATGCAACCCTAGACTCCTATTTTGGGGGCATAGAGCGGGAAAAGGACTGTGAGGTCAGAAGTCCTGCTCCAAAAGCCCCAGGGGAAAACATGAGCGGGTTGCAGGCCATAGAGGACCTTAAGAAGGACTTTAAAAATCAAATAAGAGAAGTGGAGGAAAAATTGGAAAGAGAAATGAGAAGGATGCAGGAAAAGTATGAAATGAGGGTCAACAGCCTGACTGAGGAAAACAACACCTTAAAAAAAAAAAAAAACTAACTCAAATGGCAAAGGAGGCCCAAAAGGGCAATGAGGAGAAGGATGCCTTAAAAAGTCGAATTTGCCAGATGGAAAAAGAATCTCAAAAGTTCACTGAGGAGATTCATTCCTTCAGAGTTAGACTGGAGCAAATGGAAGCTAATGACTTTATGAGAAATCAAGATGCTGTTAAGCAGATCCAAACAAATGAAAGATTAGAAGGCAATGTGAAATATCTCATGGAAAAACCACTGACCTGGAAAATAGATCCAGGAGAGACAATTTAAAAATTATTGGACTACCTGAAAGCCATGATCAAGGAAAGAACCTAGAAATCACCCTTCAAGAAATTCTCAAGGAAAACTGCCCTGATGTTTTAGATCCAGAGGGCAAAATAGAGGTTGAAAGAATCCACCAATCACCTCCTGAAAAAGATCCCAAAAAGAAAACTCCCAGGAATATTATAGCCAGGTTCCAGAATCCCCAGATCAAGGAGAAAATACTCCAAGCAGCCAGGAAGAAACAATTTCAATATTGTGGAAACACAATCAGAATAGCCCAGGACCTGGCAGCTTCTACACTGAGGGATTGAAGGGCATGGAATATGATATTCCAGAGGGCAAAAGAACTGGGAATGAACCCAAGGGTCACCTACCCAGCAAAACTGAGTATTTTGTTTCAGGGGAAAATATGGTCATTCAGTGGAATAGAGGACTTTCAAGCATTCTTGAGGAAAAAACCAGAATTGAATAGAAAATTTGACATCCAGACACAAGAAGCAAGAGATGCCTGAGAAGGTAATCAGGGAAAAGAAATCAAAAGGAACTTATCAAAGTTGAACTATTTACATTCCTATATGGAAAAGCAATAACTGTGACTGATGATATCTTTCTCACTATGAAAATAATGGAAGAAGGGGGTGTGGTCATATGAATACATATGTGAATGTGTGTGTATATGGTTACAGTTATATATGGATAGAGGGCATAGGTTGAATTTGTTGGGAAGGGAGAATACTCAAGGGATGAAATTATGAGGTGAGAGAGGAAAGTGGCAAGAGGAGATGGGGAGAGACAGGGTAGGGTAAACTATCCCATGTAGAAGAAGAAAGGGGAAGTGGTTGCAAAGGAGGGGGAGAATAAGGAAGGCTAAAAAGGCAAAACCACATTCACATTGAATTTGGTTCAGGGAGAAAATGACATACATACTAAATGGGATATCTCAACCTGCAGCAGGATAGGGGGAAGGGGGATGAGAGGAGGGATGATGGATGGGAGGGCATCCTTGGGGTGAGGGGAGGTTGGAAGTACCCACTATAGAAGAGGGACAGGATCATGTAGGGAATGGACCAGGTGGGGGTGGGATGAGTGGGAGGGAATTATAAGCAGCCTTGTACAATATATCTACTATGATAATGTTTTGCATAGCTAGACATGTACAACATATACTGAATTACTTATCTCCCAAGAGGGAATGGGTGACAAGGGAGGAAGGAAATGGATCTGAAATTTGAGGTCGTAACATTAAATGTTTCAAATATATATATATATATATATATATATATATATATATATATATATATATATATATATATATACTATTATTGATACTCTTTTGCTTGTAATTGGGAGATAAGATGTGCAGGCATTGGGACACAAAGATTCACCTTCCTCTAATGGAAAAGTCGATGGGGGTATGGGAGAAGGTATGGGAGAGAGCAGATTGGAGGAAGCGATATCTTGTGGGACTGCTATTCTGGGAGGTTGGGTAGGGGAATAATGGGGGGAAAATGATTGTAACTCAAAATCTGGCGGAAATGAATGATGTAAAACAGAAGTTAATAAAGCATTAGTTTAAAAAGAAATAAAATAAAATAAAATAAAAAAGAAAATAGAAAAAAATAAAATAAAAAAAGAATCTTAGGTGATTTAACTTTGTCTAAGTATCACATAACTAGTAAGTTTCCAAGGCAAGATTTGACCTTAGGTCTTCCAGACAGATTCCAACTTCAGTATTCCATACACTGGGTCACTTAAGGATTGCATTCCTATAGCACTTTATGGTTAACCAAGCTTTTCCCTTATAACAACCTTCTGACACAGGTCCTTAAAGTATTCATGTGCCCATTTTATAGATGAGGAAACAGATTCTGAGTGATGGATGACCAAACAAGAAGGATACATCTGAAGGAGACTCTGAATCCATTTCTCCTGACCCCTGCTCTAGTACTCTTTCATTTAAGCTCTTTTACCAAGTGCTATGGGGATACAAATGTATAATAAGGTATTTTCTTTCCATGAGATGCTTATGGTTGACCAAAATGTGGAAAGGGGTCCTTTTAGATGAACTGGAATTAATAGCTAGGCAGCTAATGTGAGCATGGGATTAAACAGAAGATTTCTTTTAAAAAATCAAACAAAATACCACTTGTATTTGGCAATGGTCAGACCTTCAGTGAGTTAGGGATGCAGAGAGAAAGCATCCAAAATGTGGGAATATGGGTTTTTTTTTTTCAATCTTATCACAATTCTCACTGGTTTGTGAATTAGGGAATAAATATCTTATAAAAACGGGAATCTTGCTGACGTTTTCATGGTTGGGTTTCCTTTCTTGGATTGGTGTTAGGTACCACAAAGCAGTTTTCTTCATTCTGGGATCTGGGCCCCACTTTCTGATCCCATGAGGAAATGATGAAGCATATGAAAAGGAGCAAAGCAAAATTAAACAGATCTTATTCCAACCCAAATAAGTCCAGTTTGGTAAAGGATTTGGTCAAAGTCCCAATTTTATTTTATTTTTTAAATTTTAGACCAATTAATCTTTCTGTCTAGAGTGTGTTGCCACAGGAAAATTCAAAAATCAACATTGGGAACATCATGATAATCTGCCAAATCATTAAATCTGCATGATCACTGTTACTTGGCTGTGCCAATACTTTTCCAATATTTTCAACCTGCAGGGAACTTAAACAAGGAAACACATCAGGACCACCCCTAATACTGGCTACCATCCTGCCCAAATCCAAATTAATGGGACAATTGGCACTATTTTGGATGAGGACACCAGTGAGTTGATGACTAATATGGCACCTCCTACTTTTTCTTGTAATTTTAAAATTTTTATTGGTAGCTTTTGTTTTTATATATCACCTTAATTTCTGAATATAACCCTTCCAGTGTGCCATTCCATATAACAAAAAGTCTTTTTTTTTTTTTTTGAAAATACAAGGGGGAAAAAGCAGTTTAGTCACGTGACAGAATGTAGAGTCAGGAAGGCAAATCCAAATCCTGACTCAAATCTTTATTGTGTATTCCTGGGGAAATCACTTAACTTTTCTATACTTCAGTTTCCCCATCTGTAAAATGAAGGTTTAGAATTGTCTCAAGCACCTAGCTGGAAATATATGATCCTATAGATAATCATATGTGTTATAAACAATATATCAACCAATTATGACAGTATTAGAGGCAGCTGAGTGGTGCACTGGACAGAGTGCTGACCTCAGAACCTGGAGAACTTGAGTTCAAGTCTCACCTCAGACACTTACTAGCTATGTGACCCTGAACAAGTTACTTAAGCCTGTCTGTCTCAGTTACCTCATCTGTAAAAGGAGCTAAAGAAGGAAATGGAAAACCATTCCAATATCTCCGCCAAGAAAACCCCCAAATGGGGTCACGTGGAGGGAGCTAGACAAGACTGAAATCACAACAAACCCACCCTTTTTCATCTCTCTAACCAATTATACAGTTATAGTGCTCCTTCATTAATATTCTGAAATTTCTTCATGAGCATATTTTAAAATAAACAAGTCTACTCCACTGTACCTTTTATTCATTCGGTTCCTTTTAAATAATATGCATTCTTCCAAAGCCATATTTTGTTAATGAGTTCCATATAATAATAAAAACAGTAACAATAAGGACAGGTTATATTTATATAGTGCTTACCACATACCAGACACTGTGTTAAGTGCTTTAAAATTATTGCCTCATTTGATCCTCACAACATCCTTTGTAGGTAATAGACCCATTTCACAGATGAAGAAACTAAGGCAGAAAGGAGTTGTGACTCGCCCAGAGTCATAGAGTCACATTTGAATTCGAGTCTTCCTTACTCTAAGTCTGTCCCTCCATCCACTGCACCACCTAGTCACTCCTATTATATCAACCTTTAAAAGACTTTAAAATCAAATTCTTTAAATTTAAAAGACTTTAAAATCAAATTTACTTCCATGTATTAAGATTGCGAGTTCATACTGCTTATCACTCAGACTTTGTGCATTTGTGTATAGAAGCTAGAGGCTGGTGTTTTCTTGCTGGTTCTCTACTTACTGATTCTCTTTCCTGATGGTTTTCTTCCTGTATTGTATGGGCTCTTCTCTTTGGCGTCCGGCTGGATAGATATGTGTGAATGACTTTTATCCTCTCTATTTTAAATTTAGGACCCACTCTATCAGGCTCACAAGTTTCCAGGCTAAAGTATTTTTACAGACATTCGTTAAGTGTACTCCACTCCTGGTCAAAGGCCTATCTATCTTGCTTATAATTTAAATCTCAGGCCTGAAATTCAATCAAAGTTACAATCATTTTGCCCAACTGTTCATTTTCCCAATTCATGTTTCTCTTAGGAAAGTTAACTGAAACAACAGCAGTGATGAAAACATCATCCATTCCCTATAATATTGGGGGTGGGAGGAGGTGGTAAATTATAGTCAGTCATGAATTTCAAACATATGCACACACACATGTACAAGTTCAGGGAAATTCAATAATACCATATATTATACACAAACACATACATTTAAATGCAGTATAATTTGGGTAGCATGACCCAAACTTTCAAATAAAGACAGGTGTTGGTATTAGATAGTATTACCTAGTCCCTAACACATAGTAGGTACTTGATATTTATTGATTCATTGTATACATATGCATGCATATGAATACATATATATATGTATGTATGAACATATATAAATATAAGTAAATGTATATGTTTTAAAATATATATAGAGTAACATTTGTGCTTGCCTGTTGGATTCCTAAATTCTGCCAGAGGCTTCGTGGTCCTGGCTTCCCACATTAAAAGATTCATGTATATGTGTTTAAATGATCAGCTGTAAGGCTACTTTAGATAAGCTTGCAATGCTGACCACAATCTAGGTTGGATTCCTTCCCTACATCTCTCTCTCACCATTTTTACCCCATTAGCCAGTTAAAATGTCCAAAAAATGTCCACAGTCCAAGACTGTGAAGCAGAGATTTATAATGTGAAACATTCGTGTCTTTTCACCTTCCTGATGTTTGTTCCCCTGTACATTATTAAGAGGTGGGTTCATATTTTTTGATACTTCTTTAGTGGTGAGACCCCGATCATCACTTCTCATCTGGAAGCAGTTGGATGGCCCATTGAATAGAGCACTGGGCCTGGAGTAAAGAAGATGAATTTAAATGTGGATTCAGATGCTTAGTAGCTCCTGAGTAAATCACTTAACCTTTATTTGCCTCAGTTTCCTCAACTATAAAATAGGAATAGTTACAGCACCTCCTTCACAGGGTTGTTGTGACTCTCCAATGAAATAATATCAGTGAAGTTCTTGGCACAGAGTAGGTGGTTAATAAATGCTTATTCTCTTTCCTCCCTCCTTCCTCTCATTTCCTTTCTTTCTCTGACCACTATTGAAAGATCTCTTTCTGTGTGGTACCTATGTATCTGCTTCCTCATTCTTTGTTGCTCAAGAAGTTTCTTTCCCTTCATTGGTCCAGATTTTCTCCATTGGAAGAGTGTAATACCTACATTGAAAAGAACATTGGCTCTGGAATAAGAGGACTTGGGTTCCAATCCTGCCTTTATTACTTACTCTCTGGGTAACTTTAGCCAAGTCACTTCTCCCAGGGCCTCCATTTCCTTATATGTAAAATGATGAAGTTAGAGTACATTGACTCTTGAGATGCCTTCCAGCTCAGCATCTATGATTTTATGACCTATATGGAACTTTTGTGCCTTTATCTGGGACTTTTCCCAGGACACAATTTTATGTTTTTTCTTAAATATGATGCTAGTGTGATCAGCTGCCATTGAAGTTATAATGATTAGATTTCCCGCCAAAGCCATAGTACAAACAGAAACTGGGCTTAGTGATTGTCTCCCAGGTTTTAGATAGACATCTAGCTTCCAGTCACTTAACTGAGTCTTCATTTTTTTTCTTTCTTGTTGCTCCTCATGAGATTTCAGGCAACACTGTACTTTACTCTTGCCTCCTAACTGCCTCCGCATTGACAGATCTGCTCTGTTTGGAATATTTACAAAATTGATGCCCTCCCCTTGAACAATTTTATTTCAATTATGATTTTTTTCCTTTATTTGGATATTAGGTTTTTTTCCCTGGCAAGGGCTTGGGTATTATATAGCATTCATCTTCAAAGATGAACCCTGAACAGAGTTCTTAAACAACCAAACTATGCAGCATGTGTAGAGCTGGTTAAGAATCTGGCCACTGATCTACACTGATATTCAATAGCTTGCAATGCTGGACCTCTGTTGGAAACATACCAGTGTTTGTAAGTGGTACATGGGATATTATGTAGAAGCCTCTTCACAGTTTTTTGCAGTAAGTGGTATGACATCAGGTTACAGAACTCAGAAATCAAGATCTGACAAGAGTAGTTTTCTATTTTTAAGGACTCCACTTTTGTGGTTAAACATTAGGATACTGTACTCAACAATAATTCAAGTTAGAAACTCAACAAATTCCTTTTAAATGTCTGCCATGCACAGAGTAAAGTAGTAGGTGGTAGAAGATAAAATAATTAGGTTATTGCCCTCATGGCTTTTATATTCTGCTTGGGAGAGGGCTATAGCCATATGCATAAGAAAATATAAGACCAAATAGAACATCATAAACACATAAGAAAAGCTTAAAAATTATCATCACCAAATATATAAGCTGACTAGGCCTCAGATCTGTGGCACCATTGTTAAGATATCTCTCATCTCCATACATTTGCATAAGCTGGCCACCATGTCTGGAATGCATCATCCTCACTTCTGCCTCAGAATCCCTTTCTTTCAAATATCAGCTCAGCTGCCACCTACTACATGGTCTTTCTCGTTAACCCCAAGCAGCTTGCACTTCCTCCCACAAATTATCTTATCAACTAACCATTGATATACACAGGACTTCAATCCCCTCATTTTACCTGTGAGAAAATTGAGGCTTAGGGAAGCAGAGCCATAGAAGATCATAATTAAAAAGTCATACTTGTTACCTGATTGGGATTTATGCTCCTATTGTCTCCTGGAACTACCAAGAAAGAATATACTTCCCTGGTCCAATTCCAGAGTAATAGAGATACACACAATATTTTTAAAAAGGGGGCACTATGATACTTTGATAGATAACTTTGGTGTTCTCCATGATGGGGCACTCCCTCTAACAATGCTGATCACAGCTCATCTCTGTCTGCTCCTTTTGTGAAAGTAGTGTTAATGTCCTCTTGTAAATCCTTGGGGGTTGGGGGAAAGCAGGATATAAACACCAATATTCTGGGGTGCAGTCTAGATTTCTTGGCACTGGGTGGATCCTTTGTTCTCATGTGATTGAACCATTCCCTTCACCCTACCCCTACCTGATGCCCTGATGGCATCCCTTACACCACTTCTCTACAAGACCTTGGAGGTAAAAAATTCCCTGGGTTACATTGTATTTGTTCAAGCACTCCTGAAGTCTCTGCTTTCCTGTTTCTCTCTTTTAAAAGAGGTTTTACAGAGTCCTATAAGGTGCAAAATAAAACCTGTCATAGTCTTAACAATAAGTATTTCCATTTTGAACTCTTTCTCATAGCATTATTTGGAGCGTGATTACTTAAGATTTAAGAATAATTATGCATGGGAGAAGTCTATGGGTATTGTTGAATTGAGCTCGGCAGTTTTAATGTCTTGAAAAAAGATCCATGGCCTCTTTAAAGAAAATCACTTTTCTATCACTTCTCAAAGGAAAATATGATTCTGCCTCCTGCACTTACATGGGTAGATCTTACTAACATCAGGGAAATCCCAAAGACCCAGAGAACAAACTGTAAAGATCGCATGGATGGTTACTAACCATTGCTATCACAAAAGCAGCATTGGTCTAGGGCTTTACACAAAGGGGAGAGGGGTCACTTCAGCATTCACGTCAAGGTTAGTTTGAGAAGGAAAGAGGGTTTATCATAGAAGAGCCCAACCCTTGTGAAGACTATAATAATACAAATCTGGAGTTAGAAGCATAGGGTTTTTCAAATTCATCTAGTCCAACCCCCTTATTTTGTAGTTTGGGATGGCACCTATAATCTCTGTTTACATTCTTGATTCTCACTATCCTGGTCTTCCTTAAATTGAAGTTTCATAATAAAACCAGCCTTATTCTTCCCCTTGTGCTCTCAGATATTCTCCCAAACTTGGTGCCAAGATCTGGTGCTGCAGTCACACTCTTGAGACAAGATGGTAAAGGTTGGAATCAATGAATTTGGTCTAGCGAACCATGGCTATATTCACCTCAGGCAGAGTAGACGTTGTGGCCACCAGAGGCTCCCTCATTGACCTCAACAACATGTTTCTGAAATGTGTTAAGTAATAGGCACAATAATGAATTGTTGGTGAGTTGTGAACTAGCCCAACCATTTTGGAGAACGATTTGGAACTATACTCAAAGTGCTATAAAACTACATATACGCTGGGACACGGAAATAGCACTACTAGGTCTATGTCCCAAAGAGATCAAAGAAAAAGGAAAAGAGTCCATATGTACAAAATATCTACAGCAGCTTTTCCTTTTGTAGTGACAAAGAACTGAAAAATGAGGGAATGCCCGTGAATTTAGGGATGACTGAACAATTTCTGGTATGTGACTGAGATTGAATACTATTGTGCTGAAATGATGAAGAAGGTGGTGTTAGAAAAATCTGGGAAGATTCATATAAACTTATACAAAGTGAAATGAGCAGAATTAGAATACGGTACACAGAAACAACAATGTTGTAATGATAATCAACAATGAAAAACTTAGCTACTCTGATTAATACAATGATCCACAATAATTCTAAAGCATTCATTGATGAAAAAAAATGCTGTCTCCAGAGAGAGAACTGATGAACTCTGAAGCTATAAATATATCTCTTCATCCCATTAAATATTGTTAGTTTAGAGGCTGTGCTTTTTAGGTTCAAACTAAAGTTATCATCAAAGTTAATTAATGGGGAAAGGAGGACCCACAGCCTTATATTCAAGTTTTGATCTCCCTTCCAACAAATACCAATTCCACAATGAACATATAGCCAGTAAGCAAAGAGACCCATTTATCCAAGTCAATAGCAAAATGTAAGAAAAAAATATGAATAGAAACTATACCAAGCAATAAAGAATGAGAAAGGTAGGTGACTCCATTGGAAGTGAGGTAATTCAGTTCAATGAGAGTCCCAGATCTCACTCAAGGGGAAATTCCTTGAAGACTTTAGTGTAGCAAGCTAGTCATAGGGACATGATGGAGAGTGTTAACTCCTCTCATGTCAGCTTCTTCCAAGAGTTTTATTCTCACTTCAACAATCTGAAGTGGGCTTGTCATTGTTCATCTTCTCTCTCCATGCTTGAAGTCAAAAGTACCTGAATAATCTTTAGAGCCCAAAGACTCAAGAAACCCAAAGAGACTCAAGTGACTCTCATCTCATCTACAACTTCAGCCTGCCTCTCATGCAGCTGTGGCATTGATCTCTACCAGTGAGGAGAGATTCTCATAACAATGGGCTTTGGGACTCCTATAAGTCAAAATCCAGAGAATCAGTAAAATATCCCAGAGGTGAATGAAGGAAAGCTGTCCTTGGATCAACCCTAAAGTGGAGAACCTAGGAAGAGCTTATCAAGAAGAGAAGTGGGGCAGTATGGTGGAAAGATGATCTGGGGTGAAAAGGACCCAGGCATAGAGAGAAGTTTCAGAGTGAGATGGCAGCTGAGGCACAAAGTCCAGAAAGTCAGAAGCAGATCTAAGAAAGTAATGAAGGATGACAAGCCTGGGTACCTCCACAAAATAGAGGTCCCATTGATGAGCACATTTATCCAAGGGTCATTTCCTCCCCCTGCCCCCACTCCCACTTAGGTGCTTAGTACTGTTTATGTCTCTCTACAATGATTTATTTGAGAGGCAGTGTTTCTTTTCAAGCTGATTTTATCCTTTACATAAATGCTCATTTTCTGCCTCTCTTAAAAACAACCAAAATATTCACATAAGAAAAAAGTTGCAGCATCTCATATCTGTTTATAGGTTTCTTAGAAAATTCCTCCCTATATAAGCCTTCAAAAGAAGAAATAAATGACGTTCTCTCAGCTTCTAATTCTCTCTCTGACTCTCTGTCTCTTCTTGGAGAGGCACAAAAAGTGGTAATAATGATGAATTATTCCACATATTCAGTGAAAGATTTAAATTTGAGAATACACTTAAGGGCCTCTAAATTGGTGAACTTATAAAATATAATTCATATTCACTTCAAAGGGACAAGTTGAAAATCTCTTATGAAAAATTGGATATTAAAAAATGGCAGTACTTGACAGTGTCTAGCAATAAATCCAAACTCTACAATTTCTCTACATGGTATGGAAGTGTATCTTAAGGACTAGGATGGTGACTTTTCAGTGTAGCAAATTAATTTTAAAATTATAATTCTGTAATACATTAAATGTTCTTTAACTAAAATTATCTTGTGGTTCTTTGTTACACTGAAAATCTATAGTTGCTTTATTTTCTCACTCTTTCTTGGGATAATCCAACACAAAACGGGAATTATCCATGCATAATTTTTCTGAATAAAAAGAATGACTTTCTTTTCTCATAATCATTATTAAAAAACAGTGAATTACTAGTCTTTTCACTATTGCAGAAGTGGACAGACCAAATCAGAACAGAACAGCATAGATTAGGGAGAAAGACTTGTTCCCATAGATAGCAGAATAACAGATAAAATATTTTTAGCTTTTCTCGAAGAGTTGGCACCCCAGTAGTGCACACAAACCACCCCCAATTCATTAGTAATTTCCACCCCCACCCCCTATACACTGTAGGATATTCATACTGAATAGGAGGATTTCCTGGAGTGAACAAACTATATATAGACTGTGAACAAACTATATACAAATTGTATATAATAAAAACACAATGATAATGATCATAGAGTATCAAAATTACCCCTAACCTTGACAGTTTTATCTCTACTACATTTTTAAAAGGTCAACATCTGATTCCATTCTCTTTTAGAAAAAGAAAAGGACAGAAATATATAAAACAATAGGAAATAGAGTAAAACCATAGTATGCTAGAATCTGAATTTGTTGATGTTATAGAGTCATTTCAGTTGTATCTGACTCTTTTGACCTCACTTTGTTTTTTTGCTTTTTTGGCAGATTGGCAGAATAGTTTGCCATTTCCTTGTCTAGCTCATTTTAGACATGAGAAAACTGAGGCAAACAGGTTTAAGTGACTTGTCCAGGATCACACAGCTAGCGAGTGTCTGAGACTGAATTTGAACTTAGGTCTTCCTGACTCCAAACCTGGTGTTCTATCCACTGAACTTCTTTTCCTTCCTTCCTTCCTTCCTTCCTTCCTTCCTTCCTTCCTTCCTTCCTTCCTTCCTTCCTTCCTTCCTTCCTTCCTTCTTTTCTTCTTTCCTTCCTTCCTATAAAGTATAACAAACTTGACAAGAACATCCAAACTGTCAGCATTAACCTTAATGCTCAGTGACTATAAGATACATGTTAAGTACAGGGAAGAACAATGAAAATTATGTGTGGAAAATATGGTTTAGGACCATTGATACTTGCACAAGATCAAATACTTGTAAACAACTTAAATTTTTATATTTATATAACATTTTTTTAAATTAAAGGAAAGTTGAAGAGAGTAGCTTCAAATAGCATAAAAATTAATTTTCCTAAATCATAATAGACAGAAAATAGCCAATTACTCTTGTGGAAACTGCTTCAAAAAAAGCTGTGTGCTGTCAGATCCTTGACAGGTAATGGCAAAGGACAAAATCAATATTAAATTAGAAAAAAAAAGAAGGGAAGGAGACACCACTTGCAATATGGAAGCTCTGACTTTTTTCATTTAAACAAGATGGCATTTTTTTTCTGTACAGAAAGGAAAGTTAGGAAGTAATTTTGCAGCTGCCATCCTATAATCTGGGTTCATATATTATGTTTTATGAGGGATGAGTCAGTAGCTAGACCTGGGAACACTTCAGAATATATAAGAATACCTTTCTTTTAAGAATGTTTTATTTTTTCCGCTTAAAAAGTTTTACTAATGTGCTTTGTTCCTTACCTTAAAAATATTTAGATTAGCTTCACTCTGTGAGAGGTCTCTTATGATAAAATAAACAATTAAGCAAAACTAACAATATAGTGACCTCATCTGAAAGTACATACAACATTCCAGATCTGGAGCACTCCTACTACCTCTCCATCTCTTATTTAAAGAAAAAAATTAACAGAAATCTGTTTTCTTTCTCTCTCACCTCCCACTCTATTGGGGAAAAAAAGAAAAACAAAGAAAAAAAAGAAAACAAAACAAATATGCATAGTCAAACAAAAAAAAATCCCCTCATTGGCTATAATTATTACAACATTCAAAGTTTTTTATCTTGACTGTCATTATCATATAAATTGTTCTCTGGTTCTATGCATTACATTATTGATCATTTTATAAATATCTTTAAAATTATTTATTTTTATAATACTGATATGATAAATTGCTTTGGTTCTGTTTACTTCACTCTTCCTTAATGCAAATCTCTCCAATACTCTTAGAAATCTTAATTCCTAATTTCTCATAGCATAATAAAGTTCTATCACATTCATATATCACAATTTATTTAGCCAATCCTCTACTGATTGGCATCACTTTATAGATCACTTTTTTTTGCCACCACAAAAAGAGCTGTTATAATTAATATACATATATATATTTTGGATGTATAATAATATATATCTTATATTTTTTGGATCTCTTTAGTGCATAGGCCTGGCACCGATACTGAACTGAACTATACACACTATTTAGTAATTGTGTATAATTCCAAGTTGTTTGAAGGCAGTTAGGTGGATAGAATGCTGGGCCTAAAGTCAGGGAGACTCATTGTCCTAAGTTCAAATCTGACCTCAGACATTTATTAGCTTTGTGATCCTGGGCAAGTCACTTAACCCTGTTTGCCTCAGTTTTCTCATTTGTAAAATGAACTGGAGAAGGAAATGACAAATCATTCAAGTAATTTTGCCAAGAAAACCAGAAATGAGGTCACAAAGAGTTGAACATGACTAAAACAAATGAACAATAAAATAATTGCAAATTTCTAGAATATCTATTCATCAACAATGTATTAATGTGTTTGGTTTCCCACACTTATAATTTTCTTTTTTAAAATTATCTTTGTTAATCTGATTGATGTAAGGTGAAATCTCAGAATTGTGCTAATTTGCATTTCTCTAATTAGTAGTGAATTGGAGAATTTTTTTCATATGGCTATAAGTGGCCTGTCTTTCTTCCTTTGAGAAATTCTTAGAACTCTTTATTAATTTGGAAATGTTTTTTATTCTTATGAATCTGAATCAGTTCCATATGTATTTTGGAAATGCGACCTTTGCCAGAGAAACCTGCTGCAAAGATGTTTACCAACTGCTTCCCTTTCAACCTTAGCTTCATTGGATTTATTTCTGCAAAAGATTTTAAATTTTATTTTATACAAATTACTGATTTTATTTTCTCTGATTTTTATGTTTGGTCATGAATTTTTCCTCTATCCTTAGATCTTACAAGTAACTTTTTTCTATGTTTCTCTAATTTTTTTATGACATAACCTTTTATCTCTAGGCCAAAGAGCCATTTGGAATTTATCTTGTCATAAAGTATGAGGTCTACTTTTGAAATCTAATTTATTTCATATTTCTAATTTTCCTAGATATTTTTGCCAAATGGAGTCATAAAAATTAGTAGCTGTGATGCTTGTGTTTCTGATTATTAGGATACTAGGTACATTTGCTTCAGTATGTTGTATACCTAATTTGTACCACAGATTAATCTCTTTATTTTTTAACCAGTATAAAATTGTTTTAAGAATCACTGCTTTGTGGTATAGTTTGATAGTTGGTACTGCTAATGTTCCTTCCTTCACCATTCTTTTTGCTATTTCCCTTGAAATTCTTGACTTCACTCTTTCCACATGAATTTTGTTATTCATTTTTTCTACTGCTAATCCTTTGGTAGCTTGATTGCTATGGCACTAAGTAAATTAAGTAAAATTGTTTTTTTAAAAAGTCAACTTGTCCTACTCATGAACAATTAACATTTTCCCAATTATTTTGTCTGTTTATTTCTGTAAATAGTAGTTATTAATTGAACTGATAAAGTTTTTATGTGTATCTTGGTACGTTAACTTTCAAATATTTTATACTTTCATTATTTATTCTAAATGCAATTTGATTTTTCTATCTCTTTCTGCTGGATTTTGTTGGTATTATAAAGAAATACTGGACTTATTGTACATCTTGAAAGTTTGCCTAAGTTATTATTTCTATTAATTTTTCCTTCACTTTTTAAGGTTCTTCAAGTACCTCATCACACCATCTGAAAAGAAAGTGATAATTTTGTTTTATTCTTTTTTTTTTGGAGGGCAATTGGGGTTAAGTAACTTGCCCAAGGTCACACGGCTAGGTTTTTGTTTGTGTGTGCATTAAGTGTCTGAGGCCGGATCCAAACTCAGGTCCTTCTGACTCCAGGGCTGGTGCTCTACTCACTGTGTCACCTAGCTGCCCCATTTTGTTTTATTCTTAACTTTGCTTATCTTATTGTTATAGACAGTATTTCTAGTGCTATGTCAAATAGAAGTGGTGGCAATGAATATATTTGTTTCGCCCTTGATTTTATTGAAAGGAATTTTATCTCCATTATGTATAATGGTGATTCTTTATATATCTATCTATCTATCTAATTTATTATTTTAAAGAAAAGACTATTTGTTCTTATGTTTCCTAGTGTTTTTCATTTAAGAAATGGATTTTGTACTTTGTCAAAAGATTTTTCTGCATCTATTGATATAAACGAGATTTTCATTCACTTTGTTATTAATATGGTTAAGATGATAGTTTGACAACATTAAAATAAACCTGCATTTATGGTATGAATTAGACCTGGTCATATGTAATTTTCATGAGTTTTTCTTAGTTTCTGTTGAATTTTTATTTCAAATGTTTATATTGATGTTCATTAGTTATACAATCTTTTTGTTTTAACTCTCCCTGGTTTATGTATCAACAATACAACTGTGTCAGAGAAAGAATTTGATAAGATCCCTTCTTTTGCTATTTTTAGAAACATTTTAAATAATACTTGAATTGATTGCTCTTTGAATGTTTGACAGAATACACTTGTGAAACTATCTGTTCCTGGAGTTTTTTTTTTTAAGTTAATTTATAGCTTGTTCATTTTCTTCTTCTGAAATTGGGTTGTTTAAAATCATCCATCTCTTTTTTTACTGCTTTGGGTATTTTACATTTTTGTAAATATTATTTTATTTAAGCTATTTATTTTATTGGAATATGATTGATCAGAACAGTTTTCAATAATATTCTTTATTTCTTCTTAATGTGTTGTGAATTATCCTTTTCATTACTGGTACTGGTAATTTGGTTTTCCTCTACCTAAAGACTTATCTATTAATTAGTCTTTTTAATTAAAACATCTTATTTACTATTTTTTAATTTTCAATTTTGATAATCTCTTTTTGGAGTTTCAGGATTTCTAACTTGGGGTTTATTTTAAAAAATTAAGTCTTTATTACATTCCAAATTTATTGATCTCTCTCTTTTCCTTTTCTCTCCTCTCTCTCTCTCTCTCTCCAGTAATACAGATTTAGCTCTAATGATCACTTTGGCTATCTCCTCCAAATTTTGATATGTTCTCTTATTTTTGTCATTATCTTAATGAAACTATCTGTGATTTTAAAGACATTTTCTTTGATTAATCCATTCTTTAGAATTAAGCTATTCAATCTCTGATGAATTTTTAATACTTTTTTAGTCATTCTTTACTTAATATAATAGTATTGAATTGTGATAGATAAAGGAGTGTATAACGTTTCCATCATTCTGTATTTGATCATGTGTTTTTTATGTCCTTAAACATCAATTTTTGTAAAGTTGTCATACACAACCAAAATATGTGTATTCCTTTCTATTTCCACTTAATAATCTTCAGAAGTCCATCATATCTATTTTTTCTAAAAAAAATTTCAGGTCCATAATTTCTTTCTTCTTTCTTTTTAGAAAGTTAATTTTCTAGAGATGCTGTGGGTAAATTGACATTCTCCTCACCAATATAGTTTTAGTCTCTATTTCTTCTTGTTATTGGTATAATTTTTTCCTTTAAGTTTTTAGAAGGTGTGCCATTTGGTGAATATGTTTTAGATATTGAAATATATTGCTTATATTACTTTCTAGCTAAATGTAATTTCATTCTTTATCTCTTTGAATTAGATTTATTTTTGTTGTTGATTTATCTGAAATACTACTTGCTTCCTCTACTTTTCTGTGTTCAGGTAATTCATAATACATTTTTCTTGAGCCTCTTGTTTTAAATCTGTGGGAATCTTTGTATTTCAAAAGTGTTTCTTTTAAACAATATTTTGTTGTATTTTGCTTTCTAATCCATTCTGCTAACCACTTGTATTATATGGATTACTTCATCCCATTCACATGATAATTATTTATCTACATCCATCACATTCTCTTTTACATTTACTTCTTTTTTTTTAATGCTTTATTAACTTCTGGTTTACATCATTCATTTCTGTCAGATTTTGAGTTACAATTTTTCCCCATTTTTCCCCTACCCACCACCCCAGAATAGCAGTCCCACAGAATAGCCCCTCATCCAATCTGCTCTCTCCCATCTCTTCTCCCATACCCCCTTCGACTTTTCCTGTAGGGCAAGGTGAATCCTCATGCCCCAATGCCTGCACATCTTATCTCCCAATTATATGCACAATAGTATTAATCATAGTATTTATATATTTTTTTAAAATTTTGGTTTTAAAAGGAAGATAAGCAACTCAGTATATATTGTACATGTGTAGCTATGCAAAACATTACCATAGTAGATATATTGTAAAAGACCAACTATATTTCCTCCCTCCTATCCCACCTCCCACCTGGTCCACTACCCACTTTGGTCCTGTCCCTTTTCAAAAGTGGGTGTTTCCAACTCCCCCCCCCGCCCAGCCTACCCTCCCTTCCATTGACCCCCTCTCATCCCCTTCTCCCCTACTCTCCTGTAGGGTGAGAAGCCCTATTTAGTATGTATATCATTCTCTCCCTGATCCAAATTCAATGAGGATAAGGTTTTGCCTTTTTGCCTTCATGTTCTTCCCCTCCCTTGTAACCATTTTCCTTTGCTTCTTCTGTATTAAATAGTTCACCCCATTCTATCTCTACCCATCTCCTCTCATTATATTCCTCTCTTAATTTCACCTTTTAAGTATCATCCCTTCCTATTAAATTCGACCTGTGCCCTCTATCTTTGTATACCTGAAAACATATATACACACATTCACATATATATTCGTATGCCCATATACCCTTCTTCAACTATTTTCATATTGAGAAAAGTTTCATCAGTTACAGTTATAATTTTTCCCTGTAGGAATGTAAATAGTTCAACTTTGATAAGTTCATAGGATTTCTTTTCCCTGTTTACCTTCTCTTGCTTCTTATATCTGAATGTCAAAAGCATCTCTTGCTTCTTGTACCTGAATGTCAAATTTTCTATTCAACTCTGGTTTTTTCCTCAAAAATGCTTGAAAGTCCTCTATTCCACTGAATGATCATATTTTCCCCTGAAACAAGATACTCAGTTTTGCTGGGTAGGTGATTCTTAGTTTTAATCCCAGCTCCATTGCCCTTCAGAATATCATATTCCATGCCCTTTGATCCCTCAGTGTAGAAGCTGCCAGATCCTTCACTATCCTGATTGTGCTTCCACAATATTGAAATTGTTTCTTCCTGGCTGCTTGTAATATTCTCTCCTTCATCTGGGAATTCTTGAACCTGGATACAATATTCCTAGGAGTTTTCTTTTTGGGATCTTTTTCAGGAGGTGATCTGTTGATTCTTCATACCTCTATTTTGCCCTCTGGGTCCAAAACATTGGGGAAATTTTCCTTGAGAATTTCTTGAAGGATGATTTCTAGATTCTTTCTTTGATCATGGTTTTCAGGTAGTCCAATAATTTTTAGATTGTCTCTCCTGGATCTATTTTCCACGTCAGTGGTTTTTCCCATGAGATATTTTTCCCTGCACATAATAGGCACTTAATAAATTTATATTGAATTGCATTGCATTGGGGTAGAAAATATACATATGCTGAGAGAACAAAATGTATCACTCCAAGTATTGTTACCATAAAATTTAATTTACCTGGTTTCCACATATTTGAAATAATAAAAAAAAAAGATTTGGTTTCAATTCTCCTTCAGATTTATCTTTGTAAAATCTAGTATTTTTTTTTCTCCAAAACAAATTGACAAGTTAGTTTAAAGGAAGAACAGTCTACTTAAATACTGTCTTCCCCACTTTATCTAAACCTATTTTTTTGCCTTTTTGGAGGGCAATTGGGGTTAAGCAACTTGCCCAAGGTCACACAGCTAGGTTTTTGTTTGTGTGTGCATTAAGTGTCTGAGGCCGGATCCAAACTCAAGTCCTTCTGACTCCAGGGCCGATGCTCCACTCACTTCGCCACCTAGCTGACCCCACCTAAACCTATTTTAAAAACACAAAATCCATTCCCTTAAAAATTATTCAATGTTTTTACCTTCTCCAAACTGGCTAGTATAATGCTTCTGTATACTTTGTGAACATTCAAATACCAGTCACTGATTAAAAATTGACACCTCTCCCTCATCCCTATACATAATTTTTGGCTTAAAACACAAAAAGCAACACTGAACATTTGCTTGAAACCTTTAAAAATAGTTCATCATTAGACTGAGACCAAGCATGAAAAATCAATGAACATACTGAATGGAAAATGCTGTCATCACCCTCTATTTCAGCCAACCTAAGCTACCAGCTATTTCCTAAACATACCCTGTCTTTCTTATCTCTATTCCTTTGCTCATTTTATTCCTTCTATCTAACATGTTCTCCTTCTATTGAAATCCTGCCCATCCTTTAACATCTAACTCAAATATTCCCACCACCAAAAATATTCATTGATCTCTGTGGCTGAAAATATTCTCATCTGAATTCAGATAATAATTTACATCTTCCATGTTGCTTCTGCCTGGCATTATAATTATTTCTTTCCTACTAGACTGTAAATTCTTTGAAGGTAGAGACATGTGCTGTCAATTGATCAGTCAATCAATACACATTTATTGAGCACCTACTATATGTTAGGGACTGTGCTAAGCTGTGAGAATTTGAAATGAGATAAAAGACATTCCCTATCCTCAATGAACTCACAATCTAATGGGAGAGACAACATGCTGACAAATCTATACAAATATAATGCAGAATAAATAGGAATTAATTAACAGAGGGAAAGCATTATATTTAAAAGGGATTGGAAAAGGTTTCCTGTAAAAATAGGATTTTAGTTGGGACTAAAAAAAAACCAGTCAAGCCAATAAGTTGAGATGAAGAGGGAGAAGCACTCCAGGCATGAGGGACAGCCAGAGAAAATGGCTAGAGCCAGTAAATATAGTGTCTTGTTTATAGATCAGCAAGGAGTCTAATGTGACTGGATTGAAGAATATGCATTGGGGAGTAAGGTGTAAGAAGACTAAAAAGTTAGGAGGGGGCTAGGCTATGAAAAGCTCTGAATGCCAAGGAGAGGATTTTGTGTTTGACTCTGGAGGCAATAGTCACTGGAATTTATTGAGTAGGGATAGCATGTTTGGACCTGAGCTTTAGGAAAATCACTTTAGTGGCTAAATGGAGTTTGGATTGGAGTGGGGACAGACTTGGCACAGGCAGACACCCACCAGCAGGTCATTGCAATAGTCCAGGGGAGATGGCAAGTGATAGTGAGGAGTGATGACTTCTAGATTGTGAACCTGAAGAACTGGGAAGATGGTGATGCCTTCTACAGAAATAGGTGTGGGGGTGTATAATGGTAATGGAATTTGAAGATCCCCTTGTATTGGCAAGCAAACCCAGAGCTTTTGTGAATCCCACAGTGGGATGGACTGGTTGATGTGATGAGAGGGGTTGAACAGGGAGAAGCTGGTGCAGTGTATAGGAAAAAGCCCAAGCTGAGAGAGGCTAGAACTTCTGGGAGAGGTATTATGGGGGTAGAAGGGGAAAAGAGAGAGAGGGAGACAGAGAGAGACAGAGAGAGAGAGAACTGTTGGGAGCTGCCCAGGACTTCTGAGGGCCAGTTGGAGCTGCCCAGGATTTCTGAGGATCACCCAGAGCTGCCAAGAACTGAGGAGGCATGACTGTAGTGCCAATATTTTATCTGTCTGTTTTGATGTTACTTTGTCAGATTCATTTGTTGATAGAGGCCTCAAACCTTGTTGTTGGGTCTAGGTTGATTTCAGACAGAAAGAGAAGCGATGAGGATGCCAGCAATGTGGTGAATGTTATTGTGGCTTTGTTAAGCTTATCTTCCCAGAAACAGAAAATATGGGAACAGGAACCATGGAATCTGAGAATCTACCTTGGGTCAAGATGAAAAGATCTCTCCTTGGTACTTAATGCTAACTAATGATATTATAACCTAGTTGTGACCTAGGGGTGGATGGCCTTTGTGCTTTTTGATTCACTAAATGAATGTACTTTGTTTAAGACGGAAGACTTTTTGATGGAAGAGATTAAGACAATGTGATCTAGGGGTGGACTTTGTGATTGACTAAATGAATGCACCTTGTTTAAAAGAGAACTTTAACCTTTGTACTTTGTGATTGAATTGAGGACTTACTAAATGATTGAGTTACTTTGTTTAAAACTATGTGACCACTTTGATGAAAACTATGTGGCCATTTTAGTGTTAAGTTGTTGAGTTGTGACATGGTGAATGCTGTATTTTGATTTTCTGTGAATGTTTTGCTTTAATTTGTTACTGAATAAATGGAGAGTGCACTATGCTTATAATTAGAAACTTGAAGGTTGTTCACAGCAGCAGTCTCTTGGGAAGCTGCTTGTGCTTGGCATTACAGGGTGGGGGGAAGGGTTTAGGGGAAAAAATAATAAGTTTCATTTTGGACATGTTGCATTTAAGATGTCTACTAGACCTCCATTTGAAAATGTCTAAGACAATTGCAGATACTAGATTGGAGACCAGTAGAGGTTGTGGGCAGGATAGGTAGATTTAAGGATCATGAGTATAGAGATTATAATTAAATCCATAGGAGCCAATGATATCACCAAATGAAGCAGTATAGAGGGAGAAGAGAAAAAGACCCAGAATAGAAACTTGTGAGATACCTACAGTCGAAATAGGTGTTGTGGACAAAGATCCAGTAAAGGAGACTGAAAAGGAACAGTTAGATAGGGAGAAGAATTAGAGAACATTGTTACTTATAGTGCTGTATCTTTGTACCCCCCCCCCCCCAGCACATAACACAGTGTCATGTACCTAATAAGTGTTTAAAAACATTTCTTGAATGAATGAAATTGTCAAAATTGGAGGAGGAAGCATGGTTTGGATTTTGAGCTTTTAGAAATCTCCATTTAGTGCCAACCATGGTATCAATCAGCCCATCAGTTTCAATGGGAATAGCCTTAAATACCTTTTATTTCTGTGTGATTAAGTTGAAGTCTGAAGGATAAGTTGTTGCTCATTCTGGTGCTTTCTTTCTCTTTTGTCTTTTTGTGACATTAAATCTCATTCCTTATATACTTTCTTATTCACACTTCAGAAATACAATATCATAAAGAATTGGTTAGTCACATTACTTCATTCTCCATTTCATCTAAACTGGATCATTAGCTATTAAGTCACATAAAGGCTGAATAAGAAGATATTATAAATTGGGATGAAAATAGTTGGTCAATTGTCTACATTTTAAGTTTTTCTTGTTGGTCCAATTCAAATGAATCATATCATAGATTTTAAAGCTGAGAGCTTCATCTTCAAAGAAGCTCTAACTTGGCCATAGGACCAGGAGATACACAGTTCCTATGGTTACTCCTGATGGGAATAACTAACATAAGGACTGTGAGTTCTTGAACAACTACTTTGTATAAGTCCCCTACCTGTAGCTAGTATTTGTATGGTGCTTTAAGGTTTACAGAATGCTTAATATATCTTATAAATTCATTGGTTACCCATAGCAACCCTATGAGGTAGATGCCATTATTGCCCCTATTTTACAGATGATGAAAGTGAAGCTGAGAAATGTTAAGTGACTCACTTGCTTAGGGTCACACAGCTAGTCAATGTCTGAGGAAGATCAGCTTGACTTCAAGTCCAGTACTCTATCCACTGGTTATCTGTGTTCTTGTATCTTTTGGATCTAGTAACCTGGGTTCTTACTCTATTTACTCTACTGTACTTACTGTACAACAACTCACTACTATTTTTTCTGACCTCAAACTTAAATTGTTTTTTTTCAATGCTTACTCGCTGCTCCTAGTTCTACTCTCTGGGACCAAAGAGAAGAAATCAAAACCCATTCTACATGCCAGCCCTTCAAACACTGTAGTTTTGTGGTCCCCTGGCTCACACAAACTGATTGGATATGCATGTAGTTGCTTCTGCCAAGTGCCCCTTCAGCAACTCTGTATAGCCCACAGCTTCTGCCAAGTCTCTCACTGGGAAAGTGCAGGATCAGGTCTCTGGTTTTTGACTTTTCTATAAAGGAAACAGGAAGGTAAAGCATGGCCAGAAACTTGATGTGTAGAAACTGACATCTCAGGTTACCTAGGGCAAGCACATGCCATTAACTAGGTGAAGGTGTATATTTAGGAGATAAAGGGGAGGGGGGAGGTAGACTGCTTTGGGGGGGGGAGAGAAGGAAGGGAAAGAGAGAGGGAGAGATGGGGAGAGAGATATGCCCTTTTCTGTACTCTAAAAGACAAAGTGATGGAAGGGACAGAGAGAAAGACTGATAGAGAGATCTGGATATCTAGTATCTTAACTTTCTTTTATAGATCCTGATAGAGATTCAAATTTTTCTGATAAGAGTCAACCTGTCTGAGTCCAAGGCAGCCGATTAGTAGGAATTCCATCTTTCTCTTCAAAGTGCCAATGGTTATGCCTTCAAACAAAAGCACCATACCCTTGGGTCTCCTCAAGTTAAATTGGGGGTGGAGAGGGGGAACATCAAATTGATCAGTGACTTCCCCAATCAATACTTTTAACACTCTCCTCCCAGTTAAGTATTTTCATCATTAGCATGAATTCAAAATACCATTCAGCAATTCAAACAAATGGGCAGATTTCCTTGGCATAAATTCAAAGTGCAAGAAAAAACATCATGGATAAACTGCATATACGTTAATGACATTAAATTAAAACATGAGAATAATATCAGGTGCAATGATGTATGGCATAGACACTCCTATAGCTTAATATTAGAAATGACCAATAAATACAAGCCATCATGAAATCCAGAAGTGTGTGCTCGCATGAATTAGGAAGGGATTTTCAGCAGCAAAAACAAAACAAAACAAAAAACAAATTTGAAGAGTCCTTAGCCAACTGGGGTGCAGCGCGACAGCCTGGGAGTGGCAGGAGGGTCCCTGGCCTATCAGAAACAGGCTACAGGAGGAACCCGGAAGGCCAAAAGGACCGTCAGCAAAACAATCTTAAGTGTCAACGTGGCAGTAGAGAGACTTCCTGGTTAGGAGACTTCCTGGTCTGTTACACCGGAAACTCTTAGCCAGATGAGCTGACGTGTCCATGTGGGCAGTGGGTTACCACCCCTCACTCTCGGGGCAGTACGCGATTGGCTCGCAGTGGCGGGGAAGGCGGTGCTAATGACCCAGAACTGGAGGCTAGATAAAAGGAGGCTGCCTGACGGGGCGGGGAGTTCTGGGAGGAGTCCAGGGAGAGACCTGGCTGAGTTCGCGTGTATGTCCTGAGTGAATAAAGAAAATTACCAAAATCAGAAGGGTGTTCTGCGTGGGTTAAGATCTTCCAGAAGGTCTGGGAGCCAGAGACGTCTGAGGCCGGGAAAAGGTAATATGTTCTTGTAGGTTTGAGGACCCAGGAACCCTAACAAAATTGTCTCCAAAAATAAAAATCCATGGAAGTTTGTATAATTTTAGGAAAATCTATAAGGTTCACTTAATCTACTTTGAAAAAAATCTATGTAACATATTTCTGTCCTAAAGTCTTTCTGTTTATTTGCCATAGGCAGAGGAGAACCCTCTTGAGGCTTGGTTCACTTGCTGAGACCAAAAACACTGGAGGAACCCTGGACCTGGGACTCACAGAATGAAAGTAGGAAACTCAGCTGGATAGTGAGAGAAATGATTATTTTTCTCTTATATTAATAACCAGTTATTGAGATTAAGATTTTTCCTTACTATTTCTTCATTCAGAAAGAAACCCCTATAGGTAATTCAGCCAGTCCTTGTGTGAAGGACATTGCTAATAGATGACATTGCCCAAATCATCTGGGTACATGCTTCTCACCCCACCCAACTAGAAGACCTCATACAGAGAATCTAATCTAAGTGGAATTCTTAACCCACCATCATTGACTGTTCACTGACTGGGTGGAAGATAGAGCCTTTTGTATAGATTGCCTGAGGTAGGAATAATCTGACTTCAGATGAGTCTCTCTTTGTCCTTGAGTACATAATTAGAGTCCTATACCCAGCTCCTCATTAGAATAGACCCACCTGAAATTATAATATTCATTCTCTCATTAATTGTTAACCAGAGTTTATTCTTTCCTGTTGGGAACACCCACACTTCCAAGGATATATAAGCATCAAGAGGCCTCCATGAGGGGGTCTTTGGTTTATGAAAGAAAGTCAAATGACCATTCTTTAATTAATTATTCACAAGCCATAATTAATAAAATTATTAATTACCCAGAAACTAAGAAACTTTTTATATCTCATAACTGTATCATCCTGGAAGGGACCTCGCAAAGCAGAATGGATTTGGCAGCAAACCCCAGTAAAGAGTTGAGCTATACCTCTGTCACTTTTGGCTGCCTTTTCTCTCTGATATTGAGCCTATGAGTGAGATACTTTGACTCAGCTTCCCCTCTATTCCTTAGCTTCTTGTGACTTCTTTGTTCTCCCAGTCCTCCAGCCTCTTAATGAAAGGAGGCATAGGAATAATTACAGACCAAGATAATGCTACAGATTGGAGAAAGCTCTTCTCTAGGCTAGACTAACTCATAAGTGCTTCAAGAAGTGGGTGAGTACCACATCTTACTTTGTGTTCTCAGTACTTAGCATAATGCCTTGTGCTCAGCACAACTTAATAAATCTTTGTTGAAATGAAATTAAGTGGTCCTGGGCAGACAGAGAAGCAGCCTGGAACATTGGAACAAATCATGTCTTTGAAGTCAAAGGAGCTAGGTTCAAAGTCAAAGAAGCTGGGTTTGACGTGAAAGGAGCCTGACTCACATAATACCTTGGTGATTTTGTGCACTTTAATTATCTTTTCTGTACCCCAGTGTGTTCATCTGCAAAATTAGGGGATGGGATTAGATGCTTCTATTGTCCTCTCCAGCTCTAAATTTCTCATTCTATAAGTTCCTGGGTAACACCATTTACCTTCTTTCTCACCCCCTCTCCCCTGTCATTTAACAGTAGGTAATATGAGCTGTTGCTGATTTCATTATTTCTTTTACCTGTTTGATGAAGAATGAGACAACAAAGAAGGAGAAAAAATAGGTTCATAATTTAAATCTTTTTTTTTGGCAATTCTATTTATTCAGTTTCTGAGGGACCTTGATCTGTAAGTCTAATACATCAACTACATTGGTTGGTTCTTTTTTTTTTTTTAAAGTTTTGCAGGGGGGAAGGCAGGGCAATTGGGGTTAAGTGACTTGCCCAAGGTCACATGGCTAGTAAATGTGTCAAGTGTCTGAGGCCAGATTGAACTCAGGTCCTCCTGACTCCAGGGCTGGTGCTCTATTGACTGTGCCACCTAGACACCCCAAAATTATCATTCTTTTTTTCAGAAGGGCAACTGGGGCTAAGTGACTTGCCCAGATCACATGGCTAGTGTGTTAAGTGTCTGAGGCTGGATTTGAACTCAGGTCCTCCTGACTCCATTGGGCTGATGCTCCATTCATTGTGCCACCTAGCCATCCCAACTACATTGGTTCTTTACATCATTTGCTTCTAATTACTGTAATAGTACAGGAGAGGGGAGAGGTCAAACTGGAACAGTCTCATGTGGGATTAAAGCAACTGATTGAATCAACTATAACATTTGTGAGGAATTAGACAAACCGATCATACAGAGGATTTTTTGATGCCTTAGTTCTAATTTCATCAGACCCATAATACTTTGTCTCCATCAAACTAATATTTCCTACAGAGGAACATAATTATCTGTTATTTGAATGGGAGACAGTATTGTTGAAATGACACTTTCATTTATATCCTGTGAAAAGATTTGTTAGTGGAAGTTTATTTTATTTTTTGTAAAATAAATGCATCTGGATAATTAATTGCACAAATGTTTCCTCTGTTTCCTTTCAAACTGCCACCAGATGGCAATATTTCAGAACAGTTTTAGGTTTGGAAGGGGAATTATTTTGCAAGCAGATAATTCATAAGCATTCTGTTGCTTAAGAAATGGGGCTAGTATATTGTGTAGGATAATAAGTACTTCAGGACTTGAGATTTTACACACACACACACACACACACACACACACATATATACACACATACACACATACATAATACAAATATGTGTATTATGTATGTATGTATTTTATACACATACATATGATGTTCAAGTAAGAATGGCAGTGTTGGAAATGCTTTCCTGCATCAGTGCATTATTCATTTGGACTTAATTTTTTGCTTTCCTAATGATCTTGCTGTGAATTAATATAGGCATGTCCTGGTAAATATTTAACAACTGGTATACACATATGTATACACATATACATGTACATAGGGTATACTTTTAAGTCTAATGTTAATAAAATTTTCTCCATTACTTTCTTAAGGGTTTGGAAACTCTCAAGATGTAAAAGCTCACAATAAAAATGTAACAATCAACTCTCTAGATCTGGCTCCAGCACACCATTCTATGAAGTAATTGAAGTTGTGATAAAAAGTGACTAAAATGTCTATATCTTTTGACCCAGGTAAATATCCCAAGAAGGTAGTAATTAGAAAGAAATGTACTATATACACTAATATTTTCATAGCAGAACTTTTTGTGGGACCAAAGAGCTGGAAGCAGAGTAGATGCCCATTAATTCAGGAATGGCCAAAGAAGTGATAGTACATGAGTATATTATTGTGCTTCTAGAAATGACAAGCATGATGGATACAAAGAAACATGGAAAGATTTAAATGAACTGAGATAGGTGAAGAACCAGGACAATATATACAATGACCATAACAATATAAACTGAAAGCATCATAAAAAAGGAAACTAAACACTGAATAACAATAATGATTAATTTTGACGCTTGAGAAGAGTTGAGAAAATGCACCTCTCATCCTTTGTTACACAGGTGGAAGGCTATAGGTGTGGAATATTACATATACTGGTAGATACAGATGATGTGCCCAGGCTAATGTTGGTTTTTCTGAACTGCCTTTTTCCTCCTTTCTTTTAAAGTATTTGTTGCAAGGAATGGTTCTCTTCTGGGTCAGGGAAAGGGGATATATTTAGAAATCAATGTGAGATTTGTCAAAAAAATCAATAAGAAGAAAAAAGATTAAAAAGAGAGAAAAGATCAGGGTACTAGAATCCAAAAGACATTTTCAGCAGCATGGCAAAATTGGCTTTAGAGGTGGGAAGACCCGAGTCCAGGTCTCCCATCTGACATATTCAATTCAATGAATATTAATCAAGTGCTCATTATATACCAGGTACTATACTAAGTGCTGTGTGACTCAGAGAAAAATCACATAACCTCTCAATGTTCTATGCAACTTTCAAAGAGTAAAAATTTCAGAGAAGGTGACTTATCTGCCGTAGTAGGTGAAGCTTACTCACCTGGGAATTCTCCATACTAGCAACATCACAGGTTTAGCCCCATCCCTAGCCCTAAAAGCTAAAACATTTCCCAAATAACATGGTACAGGAGTAAGCAGAGGGACTCTGGAATCAGAGGACTCAGGTTCTAATCCTACCTCAGAAGTGGTGGCAAGCATGTGTTGGACATTACCAATTGATTAATCTGCTCGGCTGAGTAGGTTTACTATTTTAAGATTGCTATAATGTGTGTTTTTCAGAAGTATCCTCTCCCCTTATCCTCAGGAAAGTTGACTATAGAGAATTCCATATGAAGACTGAATTGGAGATCCTGAGATAAGGGAATTATTACTTTGAAAATGCTTTATTTTTTTAAAATGTTTTTAAACTTTTAAAAAATATGACTTTTTAAAAAGTTAAACTTGACAGACATCATCAAACACACCCATTTCCATGTACAAGGAAGAGATATAGGATTAATATGAAACCATGAATCTATATTAGGTACAGCATATTTTTTAAAGTACATATGAAATTTAACACAGTAGTACTGACACTACGCTGTTGTCTGTATCCCTTTCTGAATGCTTTATTCCAATTTTGAAAGTCAGTTTGGATATCATAGTCACAGATACAAACTGAATACATGAACCATACTGGTGCCCCATACCTAATCAGAGATGAGTCATTTGCTGGTCAAAATATAAACTTCCTATATCATAGTCCATCCCAGTCCTTCCTTCCTTCCTTCCTTCCTTCCTTCCTTCCTTCCTTCCTTCCTTCCTTCCTTCCTTCCTTCCTTCCTTCCTGACAGCTTTAAAAAAAAATATTGGGAGTGGGAGGGAAGCAGTCCTGTCCCAGGTGTTTTCCTACTCTTATTTTCCCTCAATCCTTCAAATATCAGACTATCTTTCTTAGAGAGAATTCCTGACCTGGGCCTAATCAAATGCAAAGACATTCCTTCCAATTCCCTCCTTCCCTGATTTTTTTTTCTACACCCAGGGCAAATTATGATAAAATGAACATCAAGGTTAGCTTTGAAGGAAGTAGGGTGAGTGTGTGGGAAAGCTGGGAGGGGGAAGTCCCAGCTAATCAGTTTCAATGATAACTGTGGGTTTTATGAGTTGATTTAAAATGAAGCTTTGGGGCTTTTATCTGCCCCAGCTGACTTACAAACCAATTCCTTCTTCCCTGATTACTTTCTATCCCATTATCACCCAGATTTCATTAGGCATGGTCTATATCTATCACTAAAATGTCTTTCCTGCCCCCAGGTAGCCTCTTTGAGAAAGGAATCAACACTTTCCTCCTCATGTTACTCTCCATAACCTTTGCTGCTTTTTGTCCTTCCTTCTCAAAGAGGACCATGACATCAGGAAGGTGATGCCATGGCCTGCAAGTGAATTTGATTCAAGTGATAGGGCTGTGCAAAGTCACCAGCCTCAGTTTCAACTCCAGAGCTATCTGGGTCCAGTGACCAGATATAGAACAGAACAACTGGAGATGGCCGAGGATACAGTGGGGAACATTGGCATTTTCGAGCTAAGGTCTTTAACAGGTCCTAGTTTGACTGAGACCAATAACATTTAATAGTAATAGCTCATAATTATATAGTATTTTAATATTTACAAAATATTTTCATCACAATAATGCCATAGAGATAGATAGATCAAGCACCCCAATTTATGAATGAAACTGAGGATCAGGAAGTGTTGTCCACAGTTGTCCACAGTCACCCAGCTGGTAAGCATTGAAACAGATGTGACTCCAAGTCCTCTGACTCTGAATCCTGTGCTCTTTCTACTTTAGATCAAATGACTCTCCTCCTGAAATACTTAGTACACAATGCTCAAATGGATCTTTGATGTTTTTGAATGGATGTTCTCATTAATGTTTACCATGTTCATTCTTGTCTGTCTATCCTGTACAACTTTTCTCCATGCTCTCTCATAAACTCACATCTGACAGTCCACCAAACATATTGGAGGCCTTCTGTGTCTTCTCTTGGCAAGAAGGATGCCAGTGGAGCACTCAGGCTATCCACCTCTAAGCACCTCTACTTATGTGACAAGTCCACATTGTTTTCTTAGAATCCATTTCCTTATTGAACTGTGCATCATAGGGCCATGATAAATGCTGGTTCACTACCTGTAGTATTTCATAAGTATCAATGACAGTGGGCCATATCAATTGTTTCTAATGCAAATATTCTCTCTCCTCCCCCCCAAACTTGAGCTTTTATCCATATAAGGAGCTCCTGGGGAGGAAATTCTATCACCAAAATTGATGAACACCTTCTTTATAACTTAGATTCTCAGAGAGATGCCTTAGGCATGATATAAAAGCTATACTACCTGAGAAAACATCTTTTGTCCTCTACAAAAGGGAATTCCTCAAGCTTTGAGTTACCACCTTTTCCATATGTATTTTAACCTTGAGCCCATTTTTCTCTCGGACTTTATATACTTGTGGGAGAGTATGTCACAGATTTTTGAAGAGTTCTGCTGCATCAACTATATTGCATAGCAAACCTCTGCCTCAAAAAGCTAAGTCTAGCTGGTGAATCAACAAGTAATAACGGGGGTTAGAGCACAAGTAAGGGCTTGTGATCAATAGAATTTACACCCAGCCGTCCAGTCCATAACTTAAAGTTTAGAACCTTGAGGGCACTTAGTAATCAACTTTTCTGGAGACCCAGAGTGCCAGTAGGAAGGGGATTTGGAATAGTAGCTCCAGATCATACATTGTACTTGCAAACTCAGAAATCACAAATGATAATTAAGGGGCCCAAATTCTCATCTTGGCCACCTTGTAACTGATCTTTTTTTGGGGAGGGGGTTATACAACCATTCAGAGCTTTTCCTGCCATAGGGATACTGGAGCTGTGACCCAGGCTACCTACCAACATGAGGAAAATGTACTTTCTCCTTAGAAGGATCTGTTACTATAGCAACTGTAACCCCCAGAGATTGCTTTAAATTTTCTATCAGTTCTATCAGTTTTACAGGGCATATGTAGATTCCAACAGTCACTCCTAGGGTTCCCATTTCTATGAACCCTTTTTAACAGACAACCTTCCTTTGACATGACAAATCAAGTAACCTCCCTAGGCCTCAGTTTCCTTATCTGTAAAATGAGAGTTTTGAACTAGATGGCTTCAGAGGTCCCTCCCAGGTCTAAATTTATGATCCTATGATCTCTCTCAATCTTAATTCAAGGAGACAAGACTTGGACTACTCCTTCTCCCAGGTTGATTATCCCCTAAATCTGACTTCTCCTCACTTCCATGTAAGCTTCTAGTGTTAGCTGGTTCAGTTCTCTCATCTTCCTTTAAAATTCTCAGCCCTCTTCTTAAAGCTCTTCTCTGGTGCCTCATGTGTTCAGATTATACTATATAATTTCAGAGATGAAAAGGATCTCAGAGCCCATCTAGTTCAACATGTATCTGACTAAGAATTCCCCTACTATGTCGCCAACAAGTAGTCATTAAGCCTTTGCTTAAAAACCTTCACCGAAAGGACCTCACTACCTCTAAGAGCTTTCTTGCCTCAAACTTGGCTTGGTTTCTCTTTTTCTTCCTTATTTTGTCATCTGGGGCCAAACAAATCGAATCTGACGCTACCCAATGGACCTTCAGCAACCAACATCCTAGATCTTTTTACTAAGAAACTGTGTGAACCCAGACAAGTCATGTGATCTCTTATTCTCAGTTTCCATAATTTTTATAATAAGAAATTATAGGATAAAAGAAATCATGTGAAAAAATGTAATAATGGACTGCGTTTGGAGTCAATCGATAAATATTAGTAAGTACCTGCTATCTGTCAAGCACAGTGATAGGTGCTAAAGGTACAAAGACAAAAATGAAAAAGGCCCTGCTTTCAAAGAGCTTACATTCTATCGGCGGGGGTGGTGGTGGTGAATTAGCTAGCTAGACAGATACACATATAGATAGAGAGATAAGTAGACAGATATCTAGATAGTCAGACATATAGATAGTCAGACATAGATAGACAGATAGATAGATAAGATAGATACAAGATGGATAGATAGATGATAGAGAGATAGATAGATGGTTAGATAGATAGATAGATAGATAGATAGATAGATAGATAGATAGATAGTATATACAAAATGAACACCAAGAGGTTAGGGAGAGTAGGCACCATAACTGAGATCAGAAAAGGCTTCACATGAAAGTTTGGCATTTGGGTTCGGCTTCCAGCTCTGATGCTTGTTGTGTGGCATTGGGCAAGTCCCCATTCCCGCCCCCCCACCCAACTTCAACTGTTTTGCTTCAGTTGAAAATATTCCTATTTATAGCTCTGTAACCATCTACCTTTTCCCTTCTGCCATGAGGACACTGGTATTTTTACTTATGCTTTTCATTACTTCATTTTCCCTCATTGGTATAATATATAGCCTTTAATTTTGCATACTTAAAATCACATTATTCATAAAAGCAACTTCAGTGGAATATATGCCTGGCCTTCCTTTTAACTTCTGTCCCAAGCTAGTTTTGGAATTTGGGGAGATCTCCTAGTAATGTTTTGTTTGGGAAACGCATCCCTTATAGCTCTAAAATTCAATGATTCTCAGTCATTTCTATTTACCTCATAAGTCCTTATGAGCTCCAAGACACACATAGGCATGCTATGTGGATTTGAAGGCTTGACTGAAAATTGGAATTGGTCTCCACCTACTCCTGTGAAATGAGGGGACTTCCCTTGACGACTCATTATAAATGTGAACTTTGGGTGTAATATCACTCAAATTCACTATACTGACTATGTTTTTTATACTGTTGATTATTTCCATATCTTCCCCTGATGCTTTAAAACATTCTTGAAAGTGTCCTTTGTAAAAACAGAATTCTCTCTGGTCTACTACTGCTATGTAAATCACTGTGATTACAAAAAAAAAGAATTTGGCATATATTTTTGAATTTTTGAATCCTATTTGTCTTTTAAGTCAGTGGTTTTTGCTTTGAAACAACCATGTATTTTCTGCTCCATTCCATAGTTTTTCTTAGGTCAAATTTTCTCCGGCTTTAGATTTTTTTCTTCCAGATGAAAGTTTCATGATTTCTCTTTCATGAAACTCTTACATGACAGTAGATTGGGGAGAAGCTTTCAAAAAAGAAACTTGAAGTCTGGAAATACCCTTTGAGTCCATGCCTGTGGAGCTCATACAGTCTTTCTGAATTTGATGACAATAGGTAATAAATCAGCAAATTTTCTTTAATAACCACATAGCTGATCTTCATGGTGCGTGGTGCAGTTTAATTGGTCCCCCTGCCTCAAGTGTCTCTTCATTCCAGGCCATCTTACATTTTGTTGCCAAAATGATTTTCTTTAAGTGAAAAACTGACCATGTCAGACTCCCCTAATCAATTAACTCTAGTGCCTTCCCATTGCTTTCTAGGATAAAACAGAAACCCCTCTGTTCAGCTTTGAAAGCTCTTTGTAACCTTGCTCCAGGCTCACTGTACTTAACTTCCCCTTCTGCACTTTTGTGATCTAGCCAAACTGGTTTTCTGTCTTTTCTCCACACATAACATGCATCAGCCATTTCCATGTCTTTGGACCTATAATACTTATAATGCACTCCTTCATCACCTCCACTTCATAAAATCTTTTTCTTCCTTCAAGACACGACTTGAACATGACCATTTATATGAAACCTTTTCTCTGCCATTTCTCCCCACCCTTTACTTTTGATATTGGAAACCTACATAGGAGTTAACCAAACCAAGACAACCAGAATTTATAAGTCAAGGCTACCAACCACATTTTTTAAAGTCTGGTCTGATTCTGATAGGATCATATGGACATCCTCTAACAGTTAAATATTGTCTCAGTTTTGACTGTTGTAAAATCCTGCTCATAGGTTTTATTGTAAAATGTTTTATTGTATTTTTCTTAACTTCTCAATCTTTTAAAAAGAGTCTGCAAGATTCTGCTTTGAGGCCCAACAGTGGGTGAGGTGTCTGGGAAGTTTGTATTGCTATTGCTTAGGCTTGTGTTTTATAGAAAAGCAGATGATTTCGATCTCCCCTGCTGCCAATCTAGCATCTTTCAGTAACACTAAAATTCCATATTAGGAAACACAGCTCTTTAGGGTTGGAGGTAACTACTGAATTACAGGCCTGGTTTATAGCTAGTGCCTCTTGTTTGTAAATTCTCAGATGAAATATTAAAGAAAACAAGAAACATGTGTCATTTTGAAAACCATTCCTTAAACCACTCCAAAGCTGAACAAAAAGCATCTTATTTGGAAAAATATCTTAGGAATAGCATGTCCACACAAATTTGTAAAGGGCCCTATATTTTCTCTGTGTCATCTAGTAAGTCTTTTGATTATTCAATCTAAGGCATTGTTTTGGTACATTGTTTTATATTATTCTCTATATTTTTATGCCTTATTTTCTCATGTGTGAAAATTTTGTTTCCCTCCAAAGATTGTAAGCTCTTTGAAGGCAGAGGACTTATTTTTTTGTAGCCTCTCTCCACTCTACCTCCTCCCTTGCATCTAGTACAGAAGTAAGTCCATAGTGAGTTCTCAATAACTACTTGTGGAATAAAAAAAATAGTCCTCACTGTCTTCATAATTGTTTGTTTTTGTCTCTGTCTCTCTTTATCTCTCTTTGTCTCTCTGTCTCTCTCTTAAAATAAAATGATCAGTTGTGAAAAGATGGTAATGAATGCTATTTAGATCAGGGCCCTTCCCCAGAGGGAAAAGGGTGACAAGTTTACAAAAAACAACTGGAGTAGAATCAGGATCATAGAGGGCTATAAGGGACATTAAAGGCTTTCTAGTCCAACCCCCTCTTTTTCCAGATCAATAAATTGAGGCCTAGGAAAGTCAAGTAACTTATACAAAGTCATACAGGTAGCAAGAAAGTATCAGAGATAAGGTTTGAACCTCCAGGTCTCACATGGAGAGCCAGTGTTTGTTTCACAATTCTAGGGGAAATATGCTTATTCTTTTAAAAAAATTTATTTTCATTCCCAAGTTCTCTCCTTCCTCCACCCTCTTCTACATCCTTTGCAAAGGCAAGAAATGCAACACTTTCTGCACATATGAAGTCATGAAAAACATATTTCCACATTATCCATGTTCCAGAAAAAGAAACAATAATATTTTTCAATATATACTCTGAGTTCATCATTTCTCTATCTGGAGATGTATAGCATGTTTTCTCATGAGTACTTTGAAACTGTGGTTGACCATATTGCTGTTATTGTGTAAACTTCTGCTCACTTCACTTTGCATTGGTTCACACAAATCTTCCCAGATTTTCCTGAAACCATTTCCTTAATCATTTCTTACAGCACAATAGATTTCATCACATCATATACTATAACTTGGTTAGCAATTCCTCAACTGATGGGCATACCCCCAGTTTCCAATTCTTTGCCACCACAAAAAGAACTGCTACAAATATTGTACATATAGGTCCTTTTCTCACTTTTTTAATGTGTTTGTGGTATAGTGCTAATAGTGGTGTTACTGGGTCAAAGGTTAGGCACATTTCAATAGATTTGGGGGCATAGTTTCAAATTACTTTCTAGAATGGTTGGACACAGCTCCACCAACAGTGCATTAGTGTATCTATTTTCCCACATCCCCTTATCTGCCATTTTTCTTTTCTATCATCTTAGCCAATCTAGTGATTGTGGGATGGTACCTCAGAGTTTTTAAAAACCTTTTTTCTCTTATTATTAGAAATTTAGAATATTTTTTCATTTCTATTCATAGCTTAGATTTCTTTGGTATGCTTATACTTGATTGGTGCATTTATTAAGAGGCTCCAATTTCCTTTCTCCTGTTAAGTATAAAACCATACAACTTCTAACAACAATATAGTCTGGATAGAGTCATATTTCCATTCTAAAAGTCTCTATAGCCTCACTCAACTTATAAGCTCTTCTAACTTCATAGAATGATATAGCTCTCCTCTTGACATAGACTAACCTTTCTACTTTGTTGTTATTCAGTGATTTCAGTCGTGTCTGATTCTTTCTGACTCCATTTGGTATTTTCTTGGCAAAGATACTGAAGTGGTTTGCTATTTCCTTCTTCAACTCATTTTATAGATCAGGAAACTGAGGCAAACAGGGTCAAGTGACTTGCCCAAGGTCACACATTGTAAGCCATTTTATGGCTTCATTTTCCCAGGTCAGAAAGAGGTAGGGACTCAGGGGAGGATAGTGAGGTAGATCTTTTTGCACCCTTATATATATGAAGAGTCTAATCATTTATGCATCGATAAACTCTATAGTTAGACAAACTGTTTGAGTTTTGGTCACTGTTACTTGAAATCCTAAACCTGACAAGCATAGATGAATGCTTTTGTAATATCAAGTAACAGTTTGGTTGGTAGAAAACGTAATAAAGCTTTTATCTTTCTGATTTCATGATTTTGCTTTTGGTTACTTTGAATTAATAATCAAGAAGTGGCAAAATAAAGTGGTCGGAATGAATACACATATAAATCATTAAATATAACCTCTTTGTAAAACAAATAAAATTATGTTTTTTTAATGCAGTGATACACATAAAACAGAATCCTAGTAGAGACAGTGTTGGGAATGAAAACTAATCTCTTCAGTCATTTTGATTATATTATTGCTCTCTTTTGTATTCTTTTTATGATTGACCTGTGCATTGAGTCAAGAAGAGCTAGACTACAATCTCCAGTGTGAATCTGGAGAGAGAAGTTATGCCAGCACTTTCTAAATGCTTAGAGAATGCCACACCCATAATGTGTCCATAATCCTTTCCGCATTCTAAAAGTCTCTAAAGCCCCACTCAGCTTATGGACACTTTTAACTTCATAGAATGATACAGCTCTCTTCTTGGCATAGACTAACCTTTTTACTTTGCTATTATTCAGTCATGTTTGATTCTTTGTAACTCCAATTGGGGTTTTCCTGGCAAAGATACTGGAGTGGTTTGCCATCTCCTTCTCCACCTCATTTTACAGATCTGAAGTAAACAGGATCAAATGACTTGCTCAGGGTTACACAGTTAGTAAGTATCTGAGGCCAGTTTTGAACTCAGGAAGATGAATCTTTCTAACTTCAGCTCCACCATTCTGTCCAGTGGGACACCTAGATGATTTGTACTCAATCACACCTCTGCTAGTCTGTTGTGTGACCTTACCCCTTCCACATGATACCAATCTATTTCTATTAGTTTCCTTTCTACCTATGTATATAGGACTTCCAAAAAGTCTTAGCAAAGTTTTTACCTTTAATAACCATGTCTATTATTGATATTAATATTATTAATATTAAGCTATTAAACCTCAATAGCTTAAAACTTCACTAAATGCTTGGAACACCCTGTATGCTCATCCCTCCTATGCCACAAAGCATTTAGGAGATGTACTTTCACCTTTTGATTCTTCTCAGGATTGATATAATCAGTACAAAGTCATCCATAAGCAGAGGCATCTGAAAGACCACAACATCTATATGGAATCTCTCTCCCACTGGGGTTTCTTTTTCTCTCAAAGTTGCCTTCATTCAAGCTCTAAGTCCCACCTGAAGCAGAAGAGGAGTGGGCTGCTTTCAGATTTTGTGTATAGCACTGTGTTTACTCATCTGGGTCAGAACTCTAGCAAACATCAAGATTGGTTTGATGAAAATGTTGGGGAAATTCAGAATGTTAAATGAAAAATGAGAACTCCACAGGATTTACCAGCAGGATAGTTCATCCATCTCTAAGAAGGCAACATTTAATTCCATCAAAAGAAAAGTACAAGCAAAGTTTAGAGAGACACAGGACTCTTAACTCAGTAAGAAGGCAGATGAAACTTAATTTTATGCTGATGGTAACAATCCAAATAACTTTTATCATTCCCTGAAGACATAAATATGGGCCAAGGACCTATTATGCATCTTGACTACTCAGTTCTTATGGAGCCACACTGATTAATGATAAGGACATGATTCTAGAGAGATGGGCTGAATACTTCCATCAATCAATGCTGAAGCCATTGACCATTTACCTCAGGTTGAAGTCAGTCCCTCCCTCGCTGAAGTTCCGACTGAAGAAGAGGTGTTGAATGCCATGAGACTCCTTTCATGTGGAAAAACACTTAGTGCTAATTCTATTCTAGCTGAGGTTTACAAGGCAGGAGTTCCGTTTCTCATACAAAAACTGACTGAAATTTTCTAAATGATATGGTGAGAGGAAGTTATCCCACAGGAGTTCAAGGATATCTTCATTGTCCATCTCTATAAAAGTAAAAGAAATAGATTTTCCTGTGACAATCACAGGGGGTGGATCTCTTTCTTAGTCATTGCTGGCAAGATTCTTGTCAGAGTTCTCCTTAAAAGTCTGATCCTTTACTTGGAGGATGGTCATCTACCTGAGAGCCAGTGTGGCCTCAGAAGGGGCCAAGGAATGATCGATATGGTTTTTTGCTGCCCAAAAACTCCAGGAGAAATGCCAGGAGCAGAACAGAGGTCTGTACACAGTATTTATAGATATGACCAAGTCCTTTGATACTTTCAGTCATGAGGGCTTATGGAAAGTTATGTCAAAATTTGCTTGCCTGGAGAAGTTCAACAGCATTGTACATCAGTTTCATGACTGCAAGCTTGCCTGGGTTCTGGATAATGAACAATGCTCTTGTGCATTCCCAGTTACCACTGGAATGAAACATGCTTGCTCCCATGCAAAGGAAATTGATGCAAAAAGAAGCTAAATAACTTGCCCAAGTTCATACAGCTAGTAAATATCCAAGACTGGATTGGAACTCAGGTCTTCTTGACTCCAGGCTATCCACTGTACCACCGAGTTGCCTTAAGATTCTTATATTCCTCAGGGAAGGGATTCCAAATTGTGACTAGCTCTTTCTTGATACCTCCCTGTGGCTCTTTAAAGATTGTTTCTTTCCTGAGCCTCTTCAACATGTGTTATGGAGAAACCCCCCCCAAGCATGAGTTTCATCTCCCAGCAGGAAATGGGAGGTTTGGAAAAGTTGCCAACTGAGGAAATCGGTCAGCTTGGGTACCAGCAGATAGAAGGGCAGACCTGTAGCCTCCTAGGACTATCTGCACCTGGTGCTTACTGATGAATGCTACAGTTATAAGGCCAAGGGTAGGAGAATAATGTAGAAAAGAGCCTTGGGGAAGGAAAAGGAAGGACACGAAGATGGGCCACCTTTGCTCACATTTCATACTTAGACCCTTCCCCCTATCAACTTTTCTTTATTAAAAGTGTACCCCCAGGGGGGCAGAGTCAAGATGGCAGAGTAGAAACAGCTCTTCTGCACAGCTCTTGCTCCCACCACCTCCAAATTTATATAAAAGGGGACTCTAAACAACCTCTGTAGCTCCAGAACCCACAAAATCACACAGAGAAACTAATGTCCCACAGAGGACAGCCTGGCAGCCTGGCAGGGAGTGGCCAGCACAGCACTCTGGGAGCTGAACCCAGGCCCCCGTGAGTCCTGAGTCAGAGGTTTTAGCCCCAGGGAAGCCTGACCAGGAGCTGGCTGGAGAGACTCCAGAACACCAGCAGCTGTGGCATTTCCAGAATTACCAACACATAGATGCCATGAACAAAGTGAAAGGTTAGTGCAATATGGACTATGGGACTCATTAGTTGGGAGAGAGTGTCAGCCTCTTTCCCTGGGGGCAAGAAGCCACTAAGAAGCTTCAGCACAGCCATGGACACACTCAGAAGCTTTAGTTCCTGCCCTGCTAACTGCATGGGGATCTGGCAATCAGTCTTGGGGGTAATTGCTCTAGATTTGGATCTGGATTGTAGTCTGGGGTGAAGGATTTGGGGTGTGTTACCAGAGTGCCAGAGTGTGTGGGGGCTTCAGAGAGGGCACCCAACTAATACCTCCAGAAGTTGGGGAAACCTCAGTGTTTGGGACAGAAGCTCCCCTGGCTGGTGGCAGAGTCCTACTGAGGCAACAAGCCCAAAAGTCAAGTAATTGAGTGGCAACATGCCTAGGCAAAGGAAACAAAATAAACAGAAAAAAACCAACATTAGACTCCTATTTGGGGGGCAAAGAGGATCAAAGCATGGAAGAGGAGGAGGACTGGGAGGTCAGAACTCCTGCACCAAAAGCCCCAAATGAAAATATGAGCTGGTTACAGAACACAGAGGACCTTAAGAAGGATTTTGAAAATCAAATAAGAGAAGTGGAAGAAAAATTGGAAAAAGAAATGAAAATGATGCAAGAAAATTATGAAACAAGAGCCTTACTGAGGAAAATAACACCCTAAAAATGGCAAAAGAGGCTGTAAAAGGCAATGAGGAGAGGAATGCCTTAAAAAGCCAAATTTTCCAGATGGAAAAAGAATCTCAAAGGCTCACTGAGGAGAATCTTTCCTTCAGATTTAGAAGGTACCAAAGAGAAGCGAGTGCTGTTAAACAGATCCAGACAAATGAAAGAATAGGAGGCAATGTGAAATATCTCATGGGAAAAAAACACTGACCTGGAAAATAGATCCAGGAGAGATAATTTAAAATTATTGGACTACCTGAAAACCATGATCAAAGAAAGAACCTAGAAATCATCCTTCAAGAAATTATCAAGTAACATTGTCCTGATGTTTTAGAACCAGAGGGCAAAATAGAGGTTGAAAGAATGCACAGATCACCTACTGAAAAAATCCCCAAAAGAAAACTCCTAGGAATATTATAGCCAGGTTCCAGAATTCCCAGATCAGGGAGAGAATATTGCAAGCAGCCAGGAAGAAACAATTTGAATACTGTGGAAATGCAATCAGGATAACACAGAATCTGGCAGCATCTTCACTGAGGGATCAAAGGGCTTGGAATATGATATTCCGAAGGGCAAAGGAGCTGGGATTAAAACCAAGAATCACCTACCCAGCAAAACTGAGTACCATGTTTCAGGGGAAAATTTGGTCATTCAGTGGAATAGAGGACTTTCAAGCATTTTTGATGAAAAAGCAGAGTTGAATAGAAAATTTGATATTCAGATATGAGAAGCAAGAGATTCTTGAAGGTAAACAGGGAAAAGAAATGATAATGAACTTATCAAAGTTGAACTATTTACATTCCTACATGGAAAAACAATAACTGTAACTGATGAAACCTTTCTCAGTATGAAAATAGTTGAATCAGGGTATATGGGCATATAAATATATTTGGATAAGGGATAGAATGACATACATACTAAATAGGATATCTCACCATACAGGAGAGTAGGGGGGAAGGGGATGGGAGGGAGGATGATGGAAGGAAGGGCAGGAGGGAAGGAAGGGAGGGAAACTGGAAGCAACCACTTGTGAAAAGGGACAGGATCAAAGTAGGGAATAGACCAAGTGGGAAGTGGGATAGGAGGGAAGGTAATATACTCAGTCTTTTTTTTTAATTTTTATTTTTACAAATGCTTTATTAACTTCTAGTTTACATCATTCATTTCCACCAGATTTTGAGTTACAATTTTCCCCCATTTCCCCCCTACACACTACCCCAGAATAGCAGTCCCACAGGATATCCCCTCATCCAATATGCTCTCTCCCATATCTTCTCCCACACCCCCTTCGACTTTTCTATTAGGGCAAGGTGAATCTCTGTGCCCCAATGCCTGCACATCTTATCTCCCAATTACATGCAAAATATTATTAACAATAGTATTTATATATATTTGAAACATTTAATTTTAAAACTTCAAATTCCACATGCATTCCCTTGTCGCTTGTCATCCACTCCCGTTGGGAAGATAAGCAATTCAGTATGTGTTGTACATGTATAGTTATGCAAAACATTACCATAGTAGACGTATTGTAAAAGCGTGACTATATTTCCCTCCCACCCATCCCACCTCCCACCTGGTACATTCCCTACTTTGATCCCGTCCCTCTTCAAAAGTGGGTGCCTCCAACATCCCCTCCCCCAGCATGGCCTCCCCTCCATCATCCCCCCTCCCACCCCCTTCCCCCCTACTATCCTGCAGGGTGAGATATCCCATTTAGTATGTATGTCATTCTCTCCCTGAGAGAAATTCAATGAGAATATGGTTTTTGCCTTTTTGCCTCCCTGTTTTTCCCCTCCCCTGCAACTACTTCCCTTTGCCTCTTCTACATGAGATAGTTTACCACCCCCATCTCTCCCCATCTCCTCTTGCCACATTCCTTTCTCACCTCTTAACTTCACCCCTTAACTATCATCCCTTCCCACCAAATTCAACCTGTGCCCTCTACCCATGTATACCTGTAAACATATATACACACATTCACATATGTATTCATATGCCCATATACCCTTCTTCAATTATTTTCATACTGAGAAAGGTTTCATCAGTCACAGTTATTATTTTTCCATGTAGGAATGTAAATAGTTCAACTTTGATAAGTTCCTTTTGATTTCTTTTCCCTGTTTACCTTCTCAAGTATCACTTGCTTCTTGTGTCTGAATATCAAATTTTCTATTCAACTCTGGTTTTTTCCTCAAGAATGCTTGAAAGTCCTCTATTCCACTGAATAGCCATATTTTCCCCTGAAACAAGATACTCAGTTTTGCTGGGTAGGTGACCCTTGGCTTCAATCCCAGCTCTTTTGCCCTCTGGAATATCATATTCCATGCCCCTCTATCCCTCAATGTAGAAGCTGCCAGGTTCTGTGCTATTCTTATTGTGTTTCCACAATATTGAAATTGTTTCTTCCTGGCTGCTTGTAGTATTTTCTCCTTGATCTGGGAATTCTGGAACCTGGCTATAATATTCCTAGGAGTTTTCTTTTGGGGATCTTTTTCAGGAGGTGATCTGTGGATTCTTTCAACCTCTATTTACCCCTCTGGGTCTAAACTATCAGGGCAATTTTCCTGGAGAATTTCTTGAAGGATGATTTCTGGTTTTTTTCTTTGATCATGGTTTTCAGGTAGTCGAATAATTTTAAATTATCTCTCCTGGATCTATTTTCCAGATCAATGGTTTTTCCCATGAGATATTTCATATTGCCTTCTACTCTTTCATTTGTTTGGATCTGCTTAATAGAATCTTGATTTCTCATAAAGTCGCTAGCTTCCATCTGCTCCAGTTTAATTCTGAAGGAATGAATCTCCTCAGTGAGCTTTTGAGATTCTTTTTCCATCCGGCAAATTTGGCTTTTTAAGGCATTCTTCTCCTCATTGCCTTTTTGAGCCTCTTTTGCCATTTGAGTTAGTCTGTTTTTTAAGGTGTTATTTTCCTCAGTCAGGCTGTTGACTCTCATTTCATACTTTTCCTGCATCCTCATTTCTCTCCCCAATTTTTCCTCCACTTCTGTTATTTGGTTTTTATATCCTTTTTAAGGTCCTCTATGGCCTGTAACCTGCTTGTATTTTCATTTGGGGCTTTTGGTGCAGGATTTCTGACCTCACAGTCTTCCTTCTGTTCCATGCTTTTATCCTCTTTGCCCCCACAATAGGAGTCTAATGTTGAATTTTTCTGTTTATTGTTTCCTTTGCCTAGTCATGTTGCCACTTAATTATTTGACTTTTGGGCTTGTTGCCACAGTAGGACTCTGCCACCAGCCAGGGGAGCTTCTGTCCAAAATGTTGGGGTCTTCTCAACTGCCGAAGGTAGTAGTTGGGTGCCTTCCGTGAAGCCCCCACACCCTGTGGCAAGCTGGACACACAACCCAAGACCTCCACACCAGACCACAATCCAGATCCAGGGAGGTTAAAGGAAGAGCAATTACCCCTCAGACTGATTGCCGGATACCTTACTGTCCACAGGCCAGGAGATGAAGCTGCAACTGAAGCTGCCAAATGGTGGCTGTGCTGCTGCTCCTCAGTGGCTTCTCACCCCCAGGGGAAGAAGCTGAAGCATTCCCAAATACTGGTCCCAAAGTCCATAGGGCACTAACCTCCCACTTTGTCCATGGCATCTATATGTTTCTAATTCTGGAAAAGCCAAAGCTGCTGGTGTTCTGGGGTCCCTCCAGCCGGCTGCTGGTCTGGCTGCCCTGGGAATAAAACCTCTAACTCACGTGGTTCTGGTCTTGGCTCCCAGAGAGCTGTGCTGGCCACTCCCTGTTGAGCTGCAGGGCCGTCCTCAGTGGGAGGTTCGCTTCTCTGTGTCATTCTGAGGGTGCTGGAGCTCCAGAGGTTGTTTAGAGTCCCCTTTTACATAATTTTGAAGTTGTGCGGGCTGGAGCTCCATGGAAGTGCTGTTTCTACTCCGCCATCATGCCTCCACCCCTATAGTCAGTCTTTTACAATATATTTATTATGGTAATATTTTGCATAGCTATACATGCACTACATATACTGAATTTCTTATCTTCCCAGTAAGTGTGGGTGACAAGAGAGGAAGGGAATGAATCTGGAATTCAAAATTTTAAATTCAAATGTGTAAAAATGTATAAATACTATTCTTAATACTATTTTGCATATAATTGGGAAATAAGTTGTACAGGCATTGGGGCATGGAGATTCACCTTGCCCTACTGGGAGAGTTGAGGGGGATATGGGAGAAGATATGGGAGAGAGCAGATTGGATGAGGGGATATCCTGTGGAACTGCTATTCTGGGGTGGGGGGTATGGAAAAAATGGGGGGGAAAGTTGTAACTCAAACCCTGGCAGAAATGAGTGATGTTAACCACAATTTAATAAAGCATTTTGGGGAAAAAGTTTACCCCCATTTAAAATAAGCTTTATAAGAAAGTACGTGTAATTTATTTGTATAAGTCCTCTGTCTTGTTTTTATGTTTCTCCTGGTAGTTTTATATATAAAAGAATTATAAAATATTTTACTAAGAGTCTATGTTTACTTTATTAGCAGAACTCTGAACTACAAGTTAGTGAAAGACAGTAGACAGACATCTTTTTCCTTTTCTATTAACAGCATGAAATAAGTCACAAGCTATCCCCTCAGATTAGTAATGCCTATTTGCTCTTTATCACCATTTCTCATCTATGTTAATTTATTATTATTCCATACATCACTCCAGGGAAAAACCTATGAAATACTCAGTAGAAATCTTGAGACATTTTGTAGAGGATGAAAAGACACAGCCATTGATTTTCCTTTACAATATCTCCCAAGATGTTGACAGAGGTATGTTTTATCCATATTTTGAACCATGTTTGATATCCTGCTTCTACACTGTTTTCTGTTGGGATTATAAATCTCTTTTCTCCCCTGCCTATTATAGCAAAACTCATCAGAATAGTGGCAATCAGGAAATACAAATTGGGTTCTGCCTATTCCCAATTCTTTTGCTAATCTATTATGTGACATAAGAGAAATTGATCAATTTCCTCATGCTAATCTACTTATAAAAAGAAGTTTGTTTTATTTGGAATTTATTCATATGTAACTTATCATATTAATTATTATAATTAATGTTAATTATATTGATAATATACTACATGATTTATCATAACAGAATATATTATAATAGAATATTATATATAATCTCATTAATTCATATTCTATATAGATATACATTATTATATTAATATATAAATTAGTATTAAGGACAAAAGGGGAGGAAATGGTTTTCTATTGTATCAGATGAAATGTCAGCTAGACCAAAGGAAGCACTTCCTTATAGGAATTATAGTTCCTGGAATCACACACACACACACACACACACACACACACATCTTATTGGAAAATGAAGCTTTTAATTGACCATTACCAGAAATATTTAAGAAGAGAATGAACTCTCCTATTTATTTGTTTTATTCTGCCTTTCAGAAAAGAAGACCTGGATTAAATCATCTTTACTTTCTTAGTCTTTTCCAGTTATTATTATTATTATTATTATTATTACTATTAATAATATTAGAGGAGTTTTCTTATAATTTATGGAAATGACTAGCCTAGATGGCTTTCATAAATTAACAGGCATGGTTAATGAAAAACTTTATTAATATATGTGTATTTATGTTCAAGCCAATAAAAAGAGGCATTTGAATAGAAAATATAGTGTTTAAGGAAGGTAATAAATTAAAATTTAATACTTAATTGTGGAGATTTGGAGAGTTGTAAAAAAAACAAAAACAGTGAACCAAGTCTAAATATCACATCTCCGTTGAAGTGAAAACTCTATCTATCAATACAAATGTATGTAAGAACACTCAACAGATGAATTTTTTTATGGAAAATCATATTTCATATCATCATAAACTTCAGGTGGAGTAAGAGCGTTTTGAGGCATTAGCTGGATAATGAGAAAAATATTTTTTCTTCTTATCATTTGAATTCTAGATTGATAACCCTGAGGAGGGTTACAAACCCTTGCAGAAAGCAAGTGCTATGATTGTTTTGTAGGTAGGATGTTTTAAATAGTAAAAATAAAAGAAATTTATAGTAGAGGTGACATACTGACAGATTCCCTTTCTTCTATGTCTAAGCATGGGTAAACACACCAATACAAAGATTGATTATTTGGTTTTAAAGAGAAATCATGACATTATATTAATATTTCTGAGTATACCATGCTTTGAAAAATGGAAAATTCCATAAAGTAGAATGCTTATTAATGAAATAAAGAAAAAGAAAAGTGTTGTGACTGCATGAAAGATATCCCATAACACAAATGTTTAAAGTAAAAACCTAGCTAATTTATTATTCCTTAGAGCTTGTCTTATACGGAATTTTTTCCCCAAATGCTTTATTAACTTCTGGTTTACATCATTCATTTCCATCAGATTTTGAGTTACAATTTCCCCCCATTTTTCCCCTACCCATCACCCCAGAATAGCAGTCCTACAGGATATACCCTCATCCAATCTGCTCTCTCCCATCTCTTCTCCCATACCCCCTTCAACTTTTCCAGTAGGGTAAGGTGAATCCTCATGCCCCAATGCCTGCACATCTTATCTCCAAATTATATGCAAAATAGTTTTAATCATAGTATTTACATATTTTTAAATTTGATTTTAAAAGGAAGATAAGCAACTCAGTATATACTGTTCATGTGTATCTATGCCAAACATTACTATAGTATATATATTGTAAATGACTGACTGTATTTCCCTCCCTCCTATCCCACCTCCCACCTGGTCCACTCTCTACTTTGGCCCTGTCCCTTTCCAAAAGTGTGTGCTTCCAACTCCCCCCCCTGCCAGCCTGCCTTCCCTTCCATTGTCCCCCCTCTCATCCCCTTTTCCCCTACTCTCCTGTAGGGTGAGAAATCCTATTTAGTATGTATGTCATTCTCTCCCTGATCCAAATTCAATGAGAATAAGGTTTTGCCTTTTTGCCTTACTGTTCTTCCCCTCCCTCGTAACCATTTCCCTTGCTTCTTCTATATGAGATAGTTCATCCCATTCTGTCACTCCCCATCTCCTCTCATTATATTCTTCTCTCACCTCTTAACTTCATCTTTTAAGTATTACCCCTTCCTATTAAATTTGACCTGTGCCCTCTATTTATGCATACCTGAAAACATATATACACACATTCACATATGTATTCATATGCCCATATACCCGTCTTCAGCTATTTTCTTACTGAGAAAGGTTTCATCAGTTACAGTTACTGTTTTTCCCTGTAGGAATGTAAATAGTTCAACTTTGATAAGTTCCTTATAATTTATTTACCCTGTTTACTTTCTCAAGCATCTCTTGCTTGTGTCTGAATGTCAAATTTTCTATTCAACTCTGTTTTTTTCCTCAAGAATGCTTGAAAGTCCTCTATTCCACTGAATGACCATATTTTCCCCTGAAACATGATACTCAGTTTTACTGGGTAGGTGATTCTTGGTTTTAATCCCAGCTCTTTTGACCTCTGGAATACCACATTTCATACCCTTCAATCCCTCTGTGTAGAAGCTGCCAGGTCCTGTGCTATTCTGATTGTGTTTACACAATATTGAAATTGTTTCTTCCTTGCTGCTTGTAATATTCTCTCCTTGATCTGGGAATTCTGGAACCTGGCTACAATATTCCTAGGAGTTTTCTTTTTGGGATCTTTTTCAGGAGGTGATCTATGGATTCTTTCAACCTCTATTTTGCCCTCTGGATCTAAAACATCAGGGCAACTTTCCTTGAGAATGTCTTGAAGGGTGAGTTCTAGATTCTTTCTTTGATCATGGTTTTCAGGTAGTCCAATAACTTTTAGATTGTATCTCCTGGATCTCTTTTCCAGATCAGTGGTTTTCCCCATGAGATATTTCACATTGCCTTCTATTCTTTCATTTGTTTGGATCTGCTTAATAGAATCTTGATTTCTCATAAAGTCACTAGCTTCCATCTGCTCCAGTCTAATTCTGAAGGAATGAATCTCCTCAGTGAGCTTTTGAGATTCTTTTTCCATCTGGCAAAATCGGCTTTTTAAGGCATTCTTCTCCTCATTGCCTTTTTGAGCCTCTTTTGCCATTTGAGTTAGTCTATTTTTTAAGGTGTCATTTTCCTCAGTCAGGCAGTTGACTCTCATTTTGTACTTTTTTTTGAATCTTTCTCATTTCTCTTCCCAATTTTTCTCCCACTTCTCTTATCTGCTTCTTAAGGTCCTCTATGGCCTATAACCAGTTCATATTTTCATTTGGGGCTTTTGGTGCAGGAGTTCTGACCTCACAGTCCTCTTTCTGTTCCATGCTTTGATCCTCTTTGCCCCCACAATAGGAGTCTAATGTTGCATTTTTCTGTTTATTTTGTTTCCTTTGCCTAGGCATGTTGCCACTCAATTATTTGACTTTTGGGCTTGTTGCCACAGTAAGACTCTGCCACCAGCCAGGGGAGCTTCTGTTCCAAATACTGGGGTTTTCTCAACTGCTGGACGTATTAGTTGCCTCCACACACTCTGGCAAGCTGGTCACATACCCTAAGACTTCCATCCCTGACCACAATCCAGATCCAAGAAGCATAAAGCAAGAGCAACTACCCCCCCCGCCCCGACTGATTGCTGGATCCCCCTACAGTTCACAGGCCAGGAGCTGAAGCTGCAATGTGGCAATGTGGCACAAGCTGGGCTGGCTCCTCAGTGGCTTCTCACCCCAGGGGAAAGAAGCCAAGTGCTCTCCCAACCAGTCCCAAAGTCCATAGGGCACTGACTTCTCACTTTGTCCTTGGCATCTCTGTGTTGATAATTCTGGAAATTCCACAGCTGCTGGTGTTCTGCGGTCCCTCCAGCTGGCTGCTGGTCTGGCTGCCCTGGGGCTAAAACCTCTGACTCATGTGGGCCTGGGCTCAGCTCCCAGAGTGCTGTGCTGGTCATTCCCTGCCGGGCTGCCAGGCTGTCCTTTTGGGGAGGTTAGCCTCTCTGTGTCATTTTGTGGGTTCTGGAGCTCCAGAGGTTGTTCAGGGTCCTCCTTTTACATAATTTTGAAGTGGTGTGTTGGTCAGAGCTCCGAGGAAGTGCTGTTTCTACTCTGCCATTTTGACTCTGCCCCTTATATGGAAATTTAAAGAGTTATAGATTAACAGAATTGTGGAACTAGAACCAAACATTGAAGGCATGTAGCTCAGTCCCTACTCAAGGCAGAAATTCTAATTACAATATCCCAATGAGAGATCACCCTACTTCCATTTGAAGACCACAAGTGATTAACACATGGGTCAGTCCATGAAATATTTTGATGACTTTAACTGTTAGAAAGTTATAGCTGTATCAGATTAATTTTACCTCTCAGTAATGTCCATCTCTTGATCCAAGTTTTGTCCTCTGGAATCTAGCAAAATAAGTTTTTTCTTGCCTCTACATTACAATCCTAATTACAGTTAATTTAACCACACTCCTTCCCCACTCCCACCTGAACAAGTACTTTTTTCTCTACGCTAACCAATATTTTCTTCTACAGGGGAAAATACAGAGAAACACAAGGAAGTATATTGCCAGTTTCTTTAAACCATCCTCATTTGACAAGGTATGTGGTCACCTCATCCCTCACCATGCCTTCCTCTGGATATATCCTAACTTGTCAATAACTTTTCTATGGTGCCCAGAACTGGATAGAGTGCTCCAGATGTGGTCTCAGCAGGACATATGACAATGGAACTAATCACCCCCCTGTTGTAAATGTCACATTTCTATTAATTCATCCAGAAATCATATATCATTACACATCAAATTGATATCTATCTATCTATCTATCTATCTATCTATCTATCTATCTTTAACCCCAATACATGTAAAAACAATTAAAAATCTTTTTCACGTTTGAGCTCCAAATTCTATCCCTAATTCCTTCCCTGGCCTCCTCCCTGATATAATAAGTAATCTGATATAGGTTATATATATATATATATATATATATATATATATATGTATATATATATATACATATATACATATATATGTTATCATGTAAAACAGTCGTTTTGTGCAAGAAGACTCAAACAAGAGAAAACAGAAAAAAGAAAGAATAAAAGAAAAATGAATGAAGGGAAAAAAGAAAGGAAGGAAGGATGGGAGGAAGGAACAAAAGTAGTATGCTTCAGTCTGTATTCAGATAACATTAGTTCTTTCTATGTAGTTAGATACCATTTTTCATCATGAGGCCTTTGGGATTGTCTTGGATCATTGTATTCCTGAAAATAGCTAAGCCATTCACAGTACTTCATTGTATAATATTGTTACTGTGTACAATGTTCTTCTGGTTCTGTTCATTTCTCTTTCTATCAGTTTATATAAATTTTCCCAGGTTTTCCCAAAGTCATCCTTCTTGTAATTTCTTATAGCACAATAATATTCCATTAAAATAATTTACCACAACTTATCAGCCATTCCTCAGTTGATGGGCATTCCCTTAATTTCCAATTCTTAGCCACAATAAAAAAAGATGCTATAAATTTTTTTTTTCTAAAAATAGGTTCTTTCCCTCCCTTCTTAAATCTCTTTGATATATACACCTAGAAGTGGTGTTGCTGGATCAAAAGGTATGCACATTTTTGTAGCCCTTTGGGCATAGTCCCAAATTGCTACCAGAATGGTTGGATCAGAGCAGAACTCCACCAACACTGCATTAGTGTCCCAGTTTTCCCACATCCCTCCCAACATCCAACATTTTCCTTTTTTGTCATTTAGACAATCTGATTGGTGTGAGGTAGTACCTCAGAGTTGTTTTAATTTGCATTTCTCTAATCAATAGTGATTTAGGACATTTTTATATGACTATAGATAGCTTTGATTTTTTTGTCTGAAAACTGCTTGTTCATATTCTTTGATCATTTATTAATTGGGCAATGATTTGTATTTTTATAAATTTGATTCAGTTCTCTATATCTTTGAGAAATTGAGCCTTTATCAAAGATATTTGTTGTAAAAACTATTTACAAGTTTTCTGTTTTCATTTTTATTTTGATTGCATTTGGTTTTGATTGTGTAAAACCTTTTAATTTTATATAATAAAAACTATTCCTTTTACATTTTGTAATGCTTTCTATATTGTGTCTGGTTCTAAAATTTTCCCTGATGCAGAGATCAGAAAGATAAACTATTTCATGTTCTTCTCATTTGTTTATGGTACCATCCTTTATGTGTAAATCAGGTACACATTTTGACCTAATTTTACTATATGGTGTGAGATGTTTGTTTATACCTAGTTTCTGTGATATTATTTTCCAGTTTTCCCAGCAGTTATTGTCAAATAATGAGTTCTTGTTCCAAAAGCTAGGGTCTTTAAGTTTATCAAACACTAGATTACTATGGTCATTTCCTACTGAGTCTTGTGTACCTAATCTATTATACTGATCCACCACGCCAGTACCAGATTGGTTGTTTTTTGGAGGGCAATTGGGGTTAAGTAACTTGCCCAAGGTCACATGACTAGGTGTTTGTTTGTGTGTGCCTTAAGTTTCTGAGGTTGGATCCGAACTCAGGTCCTTCTGACTCCAGGGCCGACGCTCTACTCCCTGCTCCACCTAGCCGCCCCCACCAGATTGTTTAAGTCTAAGATCTGGTCTGGCTAGATCATCTTCCTTCACATTTTTATCATTAATTCCCTTGAAATTCTTAACCTTTTGTTCTTCCAGATGAATTTTCTTTTTCTAGCTCTACAAAATATTTTTGGTAGTTTGATTGGTATGGCACTAAATAAGTCTATCAATTTAGGTAGAATTGCCATTTTTATTTTATGGACTCAGCCTACCCATGAGCAAGTAATATTTCCCCAATTTTTTAGATGAGAATTTTGTGATTTTTATGTAATGTGTTTTGTAATTTTTTCATAGTTCCTAGGTTTTTCTTGGCTGGGAGACTTCCAAATATTTCATATTATGTACAGTTATTTTAAATGAAATTTTTCTTTCTATTTCTTGCTGTTGGATTTTATTTGTAATATGTAGAAATGCTGATAATTTATTTGGCTTTATTTTGTATTGTGCAACTTCACTAAAGTTGTTAATTATTTCAAGTAATTTTTTAGTTGATTCTCTAGGATTCTATATCATCATATTATCTGCAATGATTAATAGTTTATTTCCTCATTGCCTATTCTAACTTCTTCAATTTCTTTTTCTTTTCTTATTTCTATAGCTAACATTTCTAGTACAATATTGAATAATAGTGGTGATAATATCCTTGCTTCACTGCTGATTTTATTGGGAAGGCTTATGGCTTATTTCTAGTACAGATAATGCTTGCTGATGATTTTACATAAATGTTACTTGTCATTTTAAGGTAAGGCCCATTTATTCTTATGTTCTCTAGTGTTTTAATAGAAATGGGTGTTATATTCTATCAAAGACTTTTTCTAGACCTATTGAGGTAATCATTATTTCTGTTACTTTTGCTATTGATATTGTCAATTCTGTTAATAGTTTTCCTAATATTAAACCAACCCTGCATTCCAGGCATAAATCCCATCTGGTCATAGTGTATGATCCTTGTGATATGTTGCTGTAATATCCTTGCTAGAATTTTATTTAAAATTTTTGTTTCAATATTCATTAAGGAAATTGGGCTATAGATTTCTTTTTTGTTGTTGTTGTTTTTTCATCCTGGTTTAGATATCAGCATTTTATTTGTCTCATAAAAGGAATTTTGTAGAACTCCTTCTTTGCCTATTTTCCCAAATAGTTTAAATAGTTTTGGGATTAATTATTGCTTAAATGTTTGGTAGAATTTGCTTATGAATCAATCTGGTCCTTAGGAGTTTTTCTTAGTGAGGTTTGTTCAATTTCATTTCCTAAGATTGGATTATTTAAGCATTCTATTTCCTCTTCTGTTAATATGGGCAATTTATGTTTTTATAAATATTAATCCATTTCATTTAGATTGTCAGATTTATTGACATGCAATTGGGCAAAACAGCTCCTAACAATTTTTAAAATTTCCTCTTAATTGGTGGTGAATTTACCCCTTTCATTTTTGATGCTGGTAATTTGATTTTCTTCTTTCCTTTTTTATATCAAATTAACCAATGGTTTATCTATTTTATTGGGTGTTTTTTCATAAAATCACACTGATATCTTATATTGAGCTTTCAGTCCTATGAAACTCTTGATTTTTCCCCTAATAACTACTTTTCAGCAATGTTGCCCTATCTTTTCCAACCGATTTTTAAAAATCCAAATGTAAGAATTAATATTTATCCTATGAAATTCCATTGTTAGCTTCAAACCACCATTCCAGCTGATAGGTGACTTTAAAAATCACACACAAAAACTATGAAGGAATGAATAAATAAATCAAATCAGTATTACAAGGGTGTTTGTTTTCCCCCATAGTTGGCCAAAGAGCAATAATGTATCAACACATAGTTATAACTGCTCTTGAAAAGGCTTCTAGTCTTGAATATATTTTTTTATATCACAGATATTTAATGTGACCACCACAGTGAAAAGCCTGATACATTAAAAGGTTAACATTGAGAATATTCAGATAATTTTTGTCAAGAAAAAGACTTTACAAGGTACAGAAAGTTTTTTTAGCTCCTTTGACAAGTACCCTAGAATCTGGAAAGGTGGAAGGTACAGTTGTATAATACTTATAACCCTACTCTTTTCCCTATCCTTCAAACTGGTCTAAATAAGTTTAAACTGGTTCTGGCCAGTTGAAAATGGTTTAAGCTAGTTTCAACTGATTGGAACAGTTTTAAATTTGTTTTAGCTGGGTTTTACTGGCCCAAGACAATTCAAACTTGTTTTGGCGGGTTTTAATTGGTCTAAGCTCGTTTAAACCTGTTTAACTGGTCTGCTCTGGTTTAAATTAATTTTCAAAAGTTTAGCCTGCTTGGAACTAAGAAAAATCAGAATTTGGATGACTGATAGTCAAAATAACAGCTCACATTTCTCTAGGGTTTTAAAGCTTTTCCTCACCATAACCCTGTGACTAGCCTGTGAGGTAGTAGTACAATTTTTTTTTCCTGCCATTTGACCATTGAGGAATCTATGAGATTCAAATCTTCCAACTCCTATCCCAAATGACCTTACTGATTTCTTGGCCCCTCACAGGACATTCCTGGTCTTGCACTGTGAGTAACAAGTAGACAACAGGAGACAAAATTGTATGGACAGTGGACTTGCAAACTAAAAATGAAAGTCAGGGCTGAGGTGATGGATTTACAAGTAAATTCTACCAAATATTAAAGGGAAAAAAATCCCAATATCAAATAAATTATTTGAAAAGTAAATAAAAAAAGAAACCCTAGCAAATTCCTTCTCTGATACAAATATAATTTTGGTACCTAAAGCATGGAGAGCAGAACAGAGAATTTCCCTAATACATAATGATGCAATTTTTTAAAATATAAAATACTAACAAGGAGATTACAACAATATATTATAAAGACCATGCACTATACCCTGGTGGCATTTTTTTTAAACCAGGAATACATGACTGATTCAATATTAAGAAACTATAGCAAAACAATAAAAATCATATATCAGTAGATACAGAAATGTATTTTGACAAAATACATCTCTGATTTTTTTTTTAATTAAAGAGCTTTGAAATAAATGGAGCTCCTTTGAAAATAAGGAACCTTACTGATTAAATTACAGTGGCTTACTACCACTTTCAGGGTCCAATATAAATGTCTTTGTTTGGCATTCATTGCCCTTCATAACCTATACCTCTCTATTTTTCCAGTCTTCTTATACCTTAAGCTTCCCATCCCTAATCTTCAATCCAGTGACACTTGTCTTGTTCATATTACTTGAAGAAGACAACATACAACATCTCCCAATTCTGAGCATTCTTACTGGCTGTCCCCCATTCTTGAAGTGTTTTCCTTCCTACTCTCTACTTCCTGGCTTCCCTGGCTAATTTCAGGTACCAACCAAAATCCTACTATCTATAGTAACAATTTCCCAATCTTTTACTTCCAATCCCTCTCCCCTGATGATTATTTTAAATTTGTCCTGTATTTCATTTGCAGATAATTGTTTCCATGTTGCTCATTAGCTTGTGAGCTCCTTGAGATCAGAGATAGACTGCTTTTTTAACTTCTCTTTGTAACCTCAGTGTTTAGCCCAGTGACTGACACATAGTAGGCACTTAAAATATTTATTGATTCACTGACTGAAGTAACCAGGTAAGGATCATGGACCTAGGAAATGTCAGAAAGGGATTTAAATAGAAGTCTTTCTATTAGAATAGAAGTATTTCTATTCAAGTTTTAAAAAATGGAGATGAAGAAGTAGTTCTGGCACTAGTTTATGAAATTCTGAACACCTAACATCATGTAAATAACCAGCCTTTGCAGAATATTTATTTTAGAGGCGGAGCCAAGATGGCAGAGTAGAAACAGCTCTCCAAGCCACTCTGCCCCCAGATTCCCCCCAAACTATGTAAAAGGGGACTCTGAACAACTTCTGGAGCCCCAGCACCCACAGAACGACACAGAGAAGCTAATCTCCCGCTGACAGCCCAGCAGCCCTGCAGGAAGGACCAGCACAGCGCTCTGGGAGCTGGCAGCGTGCAGAGCGCAGGGAGCCGAGCCAAGCCCAGGTCGGCATGAGCTGAGGTTTTAGCCCCAGGGCGGCAGGGCCAGCAGCTGGCTGGAGGAACCCCAGAACACCAGGAGCTGTGGTGACTCCAGAATTATCAACATAGACATGCCTAGGATAAAGTAAGAGGTTAGTGTCCTATGAACTTTGGGACCTGTATTTGGGGAATGCGTCAGCTCCCTCCCCTGGGGGCTAGAAGCCTCTGAGGAGACATGCCATTTTGTACTTTTCAGAGGCAGCTCCAGCTCCTGGCCTGCGAATTAATTGTAGGGAGATCCAGCTATCAGTCTTGGGGGGTAATCGCTCTTGCTTTAACCTCCCTGGATCTGGATTGTGATCTAGGGTGGAAGTCATGGGTGGGTTTACAGTTTGCCAGAAACGGAAGTTGCCCCCTACACGTTTGGGATGAAAATTCCTGTATCTGGCCTTAAAGCCATAGTGTGGCAACAAGCCCAAAGGTCAAGTAATTAAGCGGCAACATGCCAAGGCAAAGGAAACAGAAAAATGCAACCCTAGACTCCTATTTTGGGGGCATAGAGCGGGAAAAGGACTGTGAGGTCAGAAGTCCTGCTCCAAAAGCCCCAGGGGAAAACATGAGTGGGTTGCAGGCCATAGAGGACCTTAAGAAGGACTTTAAAAATCAAATAAGAGAAGTGGAGGAAAAATTAGAAAGAGAAATGAGAAGGATGCAGGAAAAGTATGAAATGAGGGTCAACAGCCTGACTGAGGAAAACAACACCTTAAAAAATAGACTAACTCAAATGGCAAAGGAGGCCCAAAAGGGCAATGAGGAGAAGAATGCCTTAAAAAGTCGAATTTGCCAGATGGAAACAGAATCTCAAAAGCTCACTGAGGAGATTCATTCCTTCAGAGTTAGACTGGAGCAAATGGAAGCTAGTGACTTTATTAGAAATCAAGATGCTGTTAAGCAGATCCAAACAAATCAAAGATTAGGAGGCAATGTGAAATATCTCATGGGAAAAACCACTGACCTGGAAAATAGGTCCAGGAGAGACAATTTAAAAATTATTGGACTACCTGAAAGCCATGATCAAAGAAAGAATCTAGAATTCACCCTTCAAGAAATTCTCAAGGAAAACTGCCCTGATGTTTTAGATCCAGAGGGCAAAACAGAGGTTGAAAGAATCCACAGATCACCTCCTGAAAAAGATCCCAAAAAGAAAACTCCCAGGAATATTATAGCCAGGTTCCAGAATCCCCAGATCAAGGAGAAAATACTACAAGCAGCCAGGAAGAAACAATTTCAATATTGTGGAAACACAATAAGAATAGCACAGGACCTGGCAGCTTCTACACTGAGGGATCAAAGGGCATGGAATATGATATTCCAGAGGGCAAAAGAACTGGGAATGAACCCAAGGGTCACCTACCCAGCAAAACTGAGTATTTTGTTTCAGGGAAAATATGGTCATTCAGTGGAATAGAGGACTTTCAAGCATTCTTGAGGAAAAAACCAGAGTTGAATAGAAAATTTGACATCCAGACACAAGAAGGAAGAGATGCCTGAGAAGGTAATCAGGGAAAAGAAATCAAAAGGAACTTATCAAAGTTGAACTATTTACATTCCTATATGGAAAAGCAATAACTGTGACTGATGATATCTTTCTCACTATGAAAATAATGGAAGAAGGGTTTGTGGTCATATGAATACATATGTGAATGTGTGTATATGGTTACAGTTATATATGGATAGAGGGCATAGGTTGAATTTGTTGGGAAGGGAGAATACTCAAGGGATGAAATTATGAGGTGAGAGAGGAAAGTGGCAAGAGGAGATGGGGAGAGACAGGGTAGGGTAAACTATCTCATGTAGAAGAAGCAAGGGGAAGTGGTTGCAAGGGGGGGGAGAATAGGAAGGCAAAAAGGCAAAACCACATTCTCATTGAATTTGGTTCAGGGAGAGAATGACATACATACTAAATGGGATATCTCAACCTGCAGCAGAATAGGGGGAAGGGGGATGAGAGGAGGGATGATGGATGGGAGGGCATTCTTGGGGGGAGGGGAGGTTGGAAGTACCCACTATAGAAGAGAGACAGGATCAAGTAGGGAATGGACCAGGTGGGGGGTGGGATGAGTGGGAGGGAATTATAAGCAGCCTTGTACAATATATCTACTATGATAATGTTTTGCATAGCTAGACATGTACAACATATACTGAATTACTTATCTCCCCAGAGGGAATGGGTGACAAGGGAGGAAGGAAATGGATCTGAAATTCGAGGTCTTAAGATTAAATGTTTCAATATATATAAATACTATTATTAATACTCTTTTGCTTATAATTGGGAGATAAGATGTGCAGGCATTGGGGCACAAAGATTCACCTTCCTCTAATGGAAAAGTCGAAGGGGGTATGGGAGAAGATATGGGAGAGAGCAGATTGGAGGAAGCGGTATCTTGTGGGACTGCTATTCTGGGAGGGTGGGTAGGGGA
>WOXC01009465.1:0-98536 GCA_011680675.1 Gymnobelideus leadbeateri
ATAGTGGTATTGCTAGGTCTATGCATTGCTTTATAGCCCTTTGGGCATAGTTTTAAATTGCACTACATAATGGTTGAATCTGTTCATAACTCCAGCAACAATGCCTTAATGTCTCATTTTTTCCCACTTCCCCTTCAAACTGGTCATTTTCCTTTTCTGTCCTATTAGCCAATCTAATATGTTTGAGGTAGTGCCTCAGAATTGTTTTAATGTGCATTTTTTTTAACAAATAGTGAATTAGAGTATTTTTTCATATGGCTATAGAAAGCTTTGAATACTTCATCTGAAAACTGTTCATATCTTTTGATCATTTATCAATTGGGAAATGGCTCTTATTTTTATAAAGTTACCCCAGTTCCCTAAATGTTTGAGAAATTGTCTTTATCAGAGAAACTTGCTTTAATTTTTTTTTCACAGTTAGTATTGCTAACTTATGATTTAATTTATAATTTACCAACTTACTTTTGCTATTTTCCTCCACCCTATTCCCCACTATATTCTATTATCTTTCTCCTTTCATCCTGTCCCTCCACAAAAGTGTTTTGCTTTTGACTATCCCCTCCCCCAATCTGTCCTGCCTTCTACCAATCCTCCCCACCTTCTCTTATCCATTTCCCCTCCCACTTTCTTATAGGGTAAGATAGATTTTTATATCCAATCAAGTATGTATGATATTTCCTCTTTGAGACAATTCTGATGAAAGTAAGATTCACTCACTCTCCTTCATCTCCTCTTTCTTCTCCTCTACCTTAAAAGCTTTTTCTTGTCTATTTTATGTGAGATAATTTATCCAATCATACCTCTCCCTTTCTCTTTCTCCTAATACATTCATCTCTCATCCCTTAATTTTACTTTTTAGATATCATTCCTTCATATTCAACTCACCCCATGCCCTCTGTCTATATATATATATATATATATATATATATATATATATATATATATATATATATATATATATATATGTATATGTATTCCTTTTAACTACCCTAATAATGAGAAAGGTCTTATGAGTTACAAATACCATCTATCCATGTAGGAATGTAAACTGTTTAATCTAAGTCCCTTACGATTTCCCTTTCTTATTTTCCTTTTTATGCTTCTCTTGATTCTTGTATTTGAAAGTCAAATTTTCTATTCAGCTCTGGTCTTTTCATCAAGAATGCTTGAAAGTCCTCTATCTCATTGAATACTCATTTTTTTTCTTTTGAAGGATTATACTCATGTGCTAGACAGGTGATTCTTGGCTATTATCCTAGCACCTTTGCCCTCAAGAATATCATATTCCAAGCCTTCTGATTCTTCAATATAGAAGTTGCTAAATCCTGACTATGTCTCTACCATACTTGAATTGCTTCTTTCTGTCTGCCTGCAATATTTTCTCCTTGACCTGGGAACTCTAGAATTCCTGGCAGTTTTCATTTGGGGATCTTTTTCAGGAGGTGATCAGTGGATTTTTTTTTTCTTTTTGTAGGGCAATTGGGGTTAAGTGACTTGCCCAAGGTCACACAGCTGGTTTTTGTGTTGAGTGTCTGAGGCAGGAATTGAACTCAGGTCCTCCTGACTCCAGAGCCAATGCTCTATTCACTGTGCCAACTAGCCACCCCTGATCAGTGGGTGCTTGCAATTTCTATTTTATCCTCTGGTTCTAGAATGTGGAGACAGCTTTCTTTGATAATTTCTTGAGAGATGATGTCCAGGCTCTTTTCTAAATCATGGCTTTCAGGTAGTCCAATAATTTTTAAATTTCTCTCCTGGATCTATTTTCCAGACCAGTTGTTTTTCCAATGAGATATTTCACGTTGTCTCCTTTTTATCATTCTTTTGGTTATATTTTTTGTTTGTTGACTTCTCATAAAGTCATTAGCTTCTATTTGCTCCATTCTAATTTTAAGGGATTATTTTCTTCAGTGAGCTTTTGGATCTCCTTTTCCATTTGGCCAATTCTACTTTTTAAAGAGTTTGTTGTTTTTTTTTTTCTTCAATGAATTTTTGTGCCTTTTTTTATTTGGCCAATACTGCTTTTTAGGGCACTCTCTTCATTGGATTTTTGGACCTCTTTTGCAATTTTGTCTAGTCTGTTTTTTTAAGGCATTGTTTTCTTCAGTGTTTTTTATGTCTCTTTTACCAACCTGTTGGCTCTTTTTGCATTATTTTCTTCCATCGCTCTCATTTTTCTTTCCACTTTTTCCTCTACCTCTCTTACTTGATTTTCAAAATCCTTTTTGAGCTCCCCATGGCCTGAGACCAAATCATATTTTTCTTGGAGGCTTTGGATATAGGAACTTTGACTTTGCTATCTTTTCTGTGTATATTGATCTTCGTTATCACCATAGTAACTTTCCATGGTCAGATTTTTTCTGTTGTTTGCTCATCTTCCTAGCCTATTACTTTATTTTTAACTTTTTGTTAAAGTAGGGCTCTGCTTCTAGTGTAGAGGACACACTGTCCCAAGCTTCAGGGGGTTTGTGCAGCAGTTTTGAGAGATATTTCTATGGACCTATAAGCTTTCAGTTCTTCCAAGATGGTATGATATAAGGAGAGGTGTGTTTACTATCTCTTGGCCTATGTTCTGGTCTATGAGTGACCACAAGTGTTCTTTTCTGCCCTGGGGTTGTGAGGATGGTGTGGCACCAACCAATACTCACAGCACCAATGGCAACTATAAATATGTCCTCATAGTTCTCAATTACAAAATATGACAGACTTACCATATAGAAGACAGAAGTAAAACATTTATTCAGACACCAGGAAACTAAATCCCAACACCAGAAAGCCAAATAAATCATAGCAGCAAAGAAGTTACTACACTATAGCACAGAATGAAGCCACACCATCCTTTAGCCTTCCCACAAACCAATACAAACAAGCCTTGCTGTCTCCCTGAGTGCATCCTCTCTCTCCCACCACCTAGCTACTCTGACTCCCAGCTTCCTGTGGGTTCTGCTGCACCCTTCAGCAAACACCTTCTACCACAGGCTCCACATGATCACATTCAATCTATTAGGGGGCAGGAAAAATCTTCAAAGCATGGAAGGTCTTCAAATTCCCTCAGGCTCATTGAGGGGAAGGAAAGATCTTCAAATTCCTATTACCATTATAGATGGTCCCCCCCCCATCCATTGTGGCCACAAGCTCTGGTGTGCTAGTGCTTCTCCTCACCCTGAGACTACCACACAGGATGGCCACCCAGATCTGAGTAAGGGCAAAGCAACAGAGATCTGCCCCCAATTCTAGCAAAGAGACTCCTATAATCTTCTTTTGACCAGTTGATGGACCCCCTTACCACTTTTGGTCTGAGAGCTCCAGAAGCAGCTGCTGCTGCTGCTGTTGCTGTTGTTGTTGCTGCTGCTGCTGCTGCTGCTGCTGCTGCTGATGATGATGATGATGATGATGATGATGATGATTTAGTGGCTCTCAAAGCCTGCTCCTGGTTTGCTGAGGCCATGGCTGTGCTGGTAGAGCCTGTGCTGGACTATGCCCCACTCTCACCCAGGTGTGACAAATCTTTTCTGCTGACTTTATAAGTTGTTTTTGGCATTTGTGGGTTGAGAGATCTGAAAACCAGCACTGTTGCCACTGATTCAGTAACACTGAGGCCTGTTCCTGTTTTGGTGAAGCCCAGTCTGCCCTGGCACAGCCTGCACTGGACTGTGCTGCACTGTGCTCCTCTCTCACCCTGGTGTAACAGACCTTTCCTTCTGACCTTCTAAGTTGTCTTGGACTAGAAAATTATTTCACTCCATCTTTTTTGTGGGTTCTGCCATTTTAGAATTTGTTTAGGGTTATTATTTAAATGGATTTGGAAGAGTTCAGGCAAGTCCCTGTCTGTACTGTGCCATCTTGGCTCTGCCTTCCTCATTTGATTTTTACAACCTGTGGAGGTAAGCGATACTGTTATTCCCGTTTTACAGATGAGGAAACTGATGAACCCAGAGTTTAAATGACTTGCATAGTGTCACATAGCTAATAAGAGTCTGAGGTCAGATTTGAACTCAGGACTTCCTGACTCCAAGCCCAAGGGTCTATCCACTGGGATGCCTAGCTTCCCCAAAGGAAGATAACACATAAGAGAGAACTGGGAAATGGGATGGTGCAGGAGGTGTGACAGACTGATATCCAGCATGTAGGCAACATGGTATGGAGATTGCCAGGAAACGGCATGGAGACCTGCTTCCCAACAAGATAATTTTAAAGCTCTCTTATCAGAGCTGAGTGTCCAAGAGGTAGAGTCCAAGACAACAGTATGGAAGAGAAGAAAATTATAGTTGGTGAATTGCTTTGCTTTTCTTCAGTCGTGTCTGACTCTTTGGGACCCTATTTGGGATTTTCTTGGCAAAGATACTAGAATGGTTTGCTCTTTTCTTCTCAAGTTCATTTTACAGATGAGCATCTGAGGGAAATAGGTTAAGTGACTTGCCCAGGGTCACACAGCTATTAAGTGTTTAAGGTCACATTTGAGCTCAGGAAGATGAGTCTTCCTGACTCCAGGCCCAGCACTCTGTGCACTATGGTACCACCTAGCTGCCCTGGTTGGTGAATAGGCAGCACAGTGAGGAGAGATGGTGGGGAAGTGTTATGGAGGATTGGCTCCTAGGAAGACAAGTGAAATCTCACCAGTGTTGGGTTTGGGAGTTTTTCAGCTCTTTGGAATTGATCATTAAAAGGTCATCTGTAAAATGAAGGCAGAGATACCTTTACTACCTCATAGGATTACTATAAAATTAAAATAATGTATATAATTATATAAAGCACTTCAAATAAATACTAGTAATTGACAAAGATAGATTAATAGAGTACTGATCACTCCTGTGTGCAGAGTAGTCTAGCAGTACTGGAGTACTTAAAGAGATAGGATGGGGAGTTGAGGGGAAACATGAAAGAAGTAGAAGATGTATTGGCTTGCTGCTGAAAATTATGTCCAATCATCCAGCACATTCAGAATTCTCACATCTCCTTTTCACATCAAATAGTACACAGACATCAGCAACTCAAATGACATCAGTGACTGAAGTGGATGTCTTTCATGTTGTTCAGACTTTGTAAACAAAGATGTACATGTATAGATGGAGCATTTATTTTAAGATAGAAGGCATTTACAGAACTTTCTTGCCAGAGACAGACTTTTACCACTGTTTCCCATTTGCAATTTCAAATACTTGGAAAAGAGCTGCACAAAATACCACAATCCTCAAAAAGCACTTAAAAATACTTAAATACTTTAAAATTTCATTAAATTCTGCTAATATTTATTTATTTGTATATTTATTCCATATCAACTTTAAATGTACCATATGTAATGCAAGTGTACTAAAATCTGAAAGTCAACATAAAGAGTTCACTGCAAATTAACTTTGACATAGCCATTCTTGGAGGGGATTCCTATTTCATTCCTGAACAACAGGAATTATTCATCAATTTGTTATTTTGTTGAATTGTATACATTATATATAATCATCAGGGTCTTCAATGGCACTTTTGCCTTAAGAAATCAAAGTTCATCAAAAATACTGAAGCAGTGCTTCGCATGTGGCAAAAAATATTATGTAAAATTCTGCTTATGACCACTTAGAGTCATTTATATGTTAGTATCAGTATATTTCAGAAGCAGTCCCTATATATGCCAATATAATATGTGAATTCAAATTTTTAAAATAATGAGCAAATGTCTACTACATGCAAGGCTCTGTGCTTGATGCTGGCAATCCAAGGATGAAAAGTGGCATAAGTGCAACTTAAATTCACACACAAATATGTTACAAATAGACCATGATAGAATCAAAGGAAAGATAAAGTGCTCTAAGTAAACTTTTAAAAAAAGAGAGAACATTTTTAGCTGGGGCAATTGGGGAAGCTTTGATGGAGGAGGTGGAAACTAGGCTGAGTCTTAGAGGCAAAGAATAAATTTAATAAGTGAGGGTAAGGAGGAAGTGTGTTTCAGGTCGGAGCACCAGATGATACTAATGCATAAAGGTATAGGCAGCATACCAAAATCAGTCAACAGCTAGTAGTATAATTTGTGAGAAACACAGGTTAAGGGAGGTAATCAAGGTTTGTCAAATTTAATTGAATGAAAAGGGGACAACTGAGGTCATTGTGCAGATAAATGAAACCAAAACATAATCAGTGGAAGTAGTCAAAGAGGTGGAGGTAATAAGGTATTTTTTCCATTTGATTTATCTGCTTCTATTTTCCATTGTGTGACCATAATCTATTTTTTTGTCACCACTCATTGTGTTCACCCACATGACAGAAAACATAAACACAGAATCATAAATTCTTGGAATATGCTTTAATTTTCATTAGTAATTTTACATTTTAAAATATTAACTAGGTGGCAGAGAGGATAGAATGCTGGGCCTGAAGTCAAAAAGATCTGAGTTCAAATCTAGTCGCAGATACTTGCTAGCTATGTGACCCTGGACAAGTCACTTACCCTCTCTATTTGTCTCAGTTTCTTCAACTGTAAAATAAGGGCACCTATCTGCCAAAGTTATTATAAGGATAAAGCAAAATAATATTTGTGAAGCACTTAGCAAAGGACCTGGCACACAGTATTCACCATATAAATACTAGCAATCATTAATAATAATAATTGGTTAGTGTTATGGTTACAGTGTTAAAACTGGAAAGTATATTTTGAATAAGACATTTTGTCTTTGTTATTTTAGATAAGAGAACATGAAAGTTGTGATAATAAAATTACATTTTCACTACAGCTGAAATTTAATCTCTTGCTTAAATTATATAAAGCAGACAGGAAACTAACGTCATTCAGTGATCAGAACTTAACATCTGCTAAGTTTTCCTGCAACAGATAGGCTAACACTGAGAAAAGCAGCTGTAGTTCTGAGAAATTCTAGCTGGGAAAGCTCTTATTGTTATCACTAACATTATGAATAGAAGAACAAAAAAACAAAGTACCCAAGCTGTCTATTTAGAATGAATTAATACAAAATTTCCTTTGGAAAAAGAAAACTTTTTTTTCAAAAGTGAGAAATATTTTTTTCTTAAGTGCACACCTTTAATATTTCAACTTGTTTCATTCTATAATCAGGATTTTGAAGAGTAGAGAAAATGGTAACAGAAATTCCAGATTCAGTAATTCCAGGATTATGTGACTTTCCTTCAGGTGCATTTTCTTTCAAAATTTGATGAGTTGTATATAGAATACATAGAGGAAAATATGTGATATGTTTAAGGTCTGCTTTTTTTTTTCAACTTTACATTAACGTTGTTCCAGAAATGAAAGACAGGATTTAAATCTGAGTTTTATTTGGTGAAATTACAGAATTTGTCACATGGAAATGGAGATATGCTAGTGCATATTTAACAACTGACTCTCCATCAAAAAAATCATATTTTTTGAATTTAATCTGCAACATTAGCATTTTCTCCATCACTTTCTTAAGTCTAGACAATCAACAAAACAATAAACCAAACCATGATTTATCATGTTTGCCCATTTCCAGGCTGTGAACGTAAAATCTAACAGTGAAAAAAGAAAAGAAAAACTAAACTTTTTAACAAATGCTCATAAGCAAGCAAAATAAATGTCCATATTGGCCATGTCTAAATGTCAGCATACTTTTTAAAATGAGTATCAGATTTAGAAACTATGCCTTTTATTAAACTTTAAAAATAAACTATGCTTGAATATTTCTTTGCTAAGTAGAGATAAATTAGCATTTCAGTATGTGACTACTGTTTTCTTTCATCTTTTTCTAATCCAAAGAGAATCTATGAAATGAAAGAACAGGGATGGGTAGAAACTTTTAAGATTAACACCAAGAGTCTAGACAAGTTGGGGCGTCTAGGTGGCGCAGTGAGTAGAGCGTCAGCCCTGGAGTCAGAAGGACCTGAGTTCGGATCCAGCCTCAGGCACTTAATGCACACACAAACAAAAAACCTAACCGTGTGACCTTGGGCAAGTTACTTAACCCCAATTGCCCTCCAAAAAAAAAGCTAAAAAAAAAAAAAGAGTCTAGACATGTGGAGGGGTTATTTTTAGTCTTTCCTGTTGAATACTCTTGTCTTTGAAAATTCTTTACCCTGGGCAGCTAGGTGGCACAGTGAATAGAACACCAGCCCTGAAGTCAGGAGGACCTGAGTTCAAATCCAGCCTCAGACTCTTGACACTTAACTAGCTGTGTGATCTTGGGCAAGTCAGTTAACCCTAATTACCACACTTTCCCCTCAAAAAAAATTTTTTACCCATTTCTTTAACCAACTCTCTCTCTCTCTCTCTCTCTCTCTCTCTCTCTCTCTCTCTCTCTCTCTCTCTCTCTCTCTCTCCCCCCTCTTTCTCTCTCTCTTCCCCCCTCCCTGCAGTATATCTAAAATCAATCATGAGCAGCTCTCCTGAGGACTGATGCTGTGAATAACTTTAAGGGTCTAATCACACTGTATAATGAATTCTCTACTTATCTGGCAATAAACTAAAGCATAATATTCCCAACAACACAACATAACAACTTATTACTAAGGTAGCCACATAGTCTTAAACAAAACATATCATTCAGTATATATTTTTTGGCTTTTTGGATGGCAATTGGGGTTAAGTGATTTGCCCAAAGTTACACAGCTAGTAAGTGTGACAAGTGTCTGTGGCTGGATTTGACCTCAGGTCATCCTGACTCCAGGGCCAGTGCTTTATTCATTGTGCCACCTAGCCATCCCCTATGTATCTTATAGTCATCTTTAAAGGGTAGCAGAAAATACAAAGAACATCCACCCCTAAGTCACAGTAAGTTAATACAGAGTATCAAAGTAAAGTCCTCTTTCATCTTAACTAGAGGCTAGAGTCTCATTATCCTTAAGCCAATCATCCTTAAGGGGTAACAAAGTATAAACACAATCCACCCCAGGTCATAGTTAGTTACAAATCTCATCAGTCAATACAGAGTAGCCAAAGTAAAGTCCCCTTCCATCTTGACTGCAGACTAGCTTTCAAGCCCCATGGCTCCTTCTCCACAGGCCAACCACTCCCAACTCTTGCCTGGATTCACATGTAGGTAGCTCTCTGCTCCTGTTCCATATCTCAGCTCCACTGAGCTGAGGGAACTGCTCCACTCTGAGTTCTTCACAGTTTCTGTTTCTAGGAAAACAAAGCTTAACAGGGCTACAGCAATATTTACACATATTATTGGCACTATCATCTCAATTCACTTTCTGTCAGAGAAATCAACACAGACCAACAGACAGAGCTCCAGCATCCCAAACATTCTCTCTCTCAGTTCAGCCTGCTCCCAGTTCTGTTTGTGCTCTTATCTGCTTCCTCCTGTTCTACTCTTTTTGTAAGCTCCTTCCACTGTGGACTCCCATGTGATTACATTTGGCCTATTAAGGCCAGGTGAGATCTTTAAATCCTCTTAGGCCTATTAAGGGCAGGGAAGATCTTCAAACTCCCTTAGGCCTATTAAGGGCAATACAATGTATACTGTTTCCAATCAAAGACTATACTATACATATATATATATATATATGCATATAATATATAACTTAGTATTTATATCATATATATTATATGTCTTAGTATATATTATATATACTATATATTGTATGTAACTTAGTATATATATTATATATACTATATATTGTATATAACTTAGTATATATATATTATATAGTATATATAACTGATTTATTGTATATATAAATGATATAGTTAGTATATACTAATATATAAATGTTATTTATATTATTGAAAGAGACAGAGACAGAGAGAAGAGTTCAATGCAAAATCAACATGATCCCTGCCAGTGAGCTACATCAAAAAGAAGTCTTTTTTTATTTTATGTATTTTATTTTTAATTTATGAAATAATTTTGACTTTACACTGTGCATCTCTGATGCTCATGGGCATATATTTAGAGAGAATTCCTTCACTTTTGATCTCCCTACACTGCTAAAATCATAGATCTACCTCTATCCCTATCCCAATATGCATTTACAATTAATGGTATCTTCATTGCCCTTGTAACTTGAGGTTTTGGACACTGAGGGTAGGGTAGGGATAAGGATAGCAACTACACCTGTGATTTCACTGATACTAAGGAAGAAAAGTCCCAGATGAGGAAACTTCCTCTTTCCATGCAGGACAGTACCTTCTCTATGATTTATTATCTTAGAGAATCTCTTAGATCTAGAGTACTCAGAGGATAAGTGACTTATCCAAGGTGCCATAACCAGTAGAAGTCAAAGGCAAGAATTGAACACCAGTCTTCCTGGCTCCAAGGCCAGCTTTTTATCTGCTATACTATTCTACTTGTACAAAAGCAACATTTACAAATACAAAAACAAATTTACATAATAATACAATAATCAATGGCATGTATAGTATATGTTAAAATGACTGGTTTCCAGAAAATTGTCTTCTATTGTAGTGAGCAAATGATTCTTCATGATGAAAAAAAGGTCAGTATTTCTCCAGAATAGGTTTTCCTGGAAGAGTAGCATTAATTATTGGGTCGTAAAATAATAAGCTTGCCACTAAGTAGGATATAGACCACATTACTTGTTCCATTGCAATGATTCCTACAAATTTGATAGCCTATCTTCTTAGGGAGACCTGACATATAATCCTTTCTAAATCATGTTATTCTGTGAGATGAAATAGTCCTCATTTATATAGTGCTTTAAGTTTGTGAAGCCCATCACAAACATGATCTCAATTTTCCTCCTGCCAGTGCTGTGAGGTGGGTACTATTATTATTCTTATTTTATAGCTCTAGGAACTAAGGCTCAGAGAAGTTGTGACTTGCCTGTTATCAAACAAATAAGAAGTACCTGAGGTGGGCATCAAATCAACCAGATTAAGCATTTATATAAGCAACTACTATGTGCAAGACACTGCACTAAGCTCTAGAAATACAAAGAAAATTAAAAATAGACCCTGCCCTCAAGGCTCTCACAATAAAATAGGAGAAAAGAGTCAAACAAACTATGTAGAAACAAGATCTAAGCAGGATAAATTGGAAATAATCTCAGAGGGAAGGCACCAACATTAAACCAGACCATCTTAAAACTAAGCCCAGAGCTCGATGCACCATAACACACTGTTTACCCATGGAATTGAAGTCCTTAAAATTATTACTCTGTAAAGAAGACAAAATATCCTTCAACAAGGAATATAAACTCTGGCTCAACATTAGGAAAACTATTAGCATAACTAACCCTATCAATAACAAAAATTATATGATTATATCAACATATACAGAAAAGGCTTTTGACAAAATGCAACACCCCATTCCCATTTAAAAGAAAACACTAGAAAGCACGGGAATCAATGGAGCTTTCCTTAAAATGCTGAGTAGTATCTACCTAAAACCATCAGCAAACATTATTTGTAATGGAGATTCTAAGTTAGAGGCCTTTTCAATAACATTAAGGATGAAGCAAGGCACTCATTATCACCACTATTATTCAATGTTGTATTAGAAATGTTCTCTATAATAATAAGACTAGAAAAAGAACCCAGAAGAATAAAAATAAGCAATGAAGAATTACTCTTTGCAGAAGATATGATAGTGTGCTTCAAGAACCCTAGAAAAGCAACTAAGAGAGGGGGAGAATTTGGAACTCAAAATTAAAAAAATAATAATGTAAGGTAATGTTTCATGCAGTTGGGAAATATTTAATAAAACAAAAATATAGTTTTTTAAAGGTATCATATGGCAAGCTTGCTGACATCAGAGAGTTTTTCATTTTTTACTCTGATATTCCCAAAGCCTAACATAGGTCTGTGTCACATAATAGATGCTTATAAGTGCTTGCTGATTAACTAGTTTTACTTGGATGTTTTAAATGATAAAATTAGAGTAAGGAATGGCAACTGAGGCAATGTAGCTGTGAAGTTGGGAAGATCTGGGTTCAAGTCCCACCTGTGACATAGATTAGCCATGTGACCTTAGGCAAATAAAACCTTTTAACAGCCCAGGAATCTCTAAGATTATAAATTATAAATGAGATGCCACTCAGCATTGATGGAGAAAGTTATTATCCTAAACTGACAAAATCACAGGTCATGAACATCCTCCACCTCACCCCACTCATAGAAAAATTACTTATTCAAAGTAAGGCATAGGGGCAGCTAGGTGGCACAGTGAATAGAGCTCCAGACCTGGAGTCAGGAGGACCTGAGTTCAAATCCAGCCTCAGACACTTAACACAAAAACTAGTCATGTGACCTTGGGCAAATCATTTAACCCCAATTGCCCTATCTTCCCTCCTCCAAAAAAAAAGCAAAGTAAGGCATAAAAATTGGTAATCATCTTATGAATTAATCTGTGGAGATATAAATAGTTGATTATTCAGGAAGTTTGTGTCTACACATAAGAGATACAGTTAATTATTATTATGGAAATTAATAATAAAAACAATAGAATAAGATTGAATTATATATATACATAATATATATTTGTAGATTTCATCCATATACATAAGCATCAAGGATGATAGAGTGAGATGATTGGGGATTTGAAAACTAACTAGCTTAAATATACAAAGTAACACATAGAAAATCTTGCAGGAAAAAAAAATCCAGTATAGAAACATTGGAGGGCCATGAAAACAGCTTTAGATATAGGGACTGGACTTTTGATTTCATTGGTATAGGGAATTCCCAAGTGAGGAAACTCCTACAAATGAAAATCAATACCTTTTCTTTGGCACTTACCATCTTAGAGAGTTGCCTAAAGAACTATCAGGTTATTTATTTGACCAAGACCACATGATTAGAATGTGTCAGAAGCAAAAATGAAGCCCAGGTCTCTTCCTGGCTTTGAGGCCAGATTTCTATCCATTACATCATATTGCTTCTCATGTTCTTTTTAATATTGCCAAATATATTCGAAAGTAATGTCATCTTTATAAATAAACATCTTGCTTGGGGTGGCTAGGTGGTGCAGTAAATAGAGCACCGGCCCTAGAGTCAGGAGGACCTGAATTCAAATTCAGACTCGAACACGTAACACTTACTAGCCTTGTGACCTTGGGCAAGTCACTTAATCCCAATTGCCCTGCACTCCCCCCTCCAAATAAAAAAGCAAAAAATAAATAAATAAACATCTTGCTGCAAGAATCTCAAAGAATATGAAACAAATTTCTACTAGTCCTATTTTATATATGAGAAAGTTGAAGCACTGAAATGTTGAATAATTTTCCTACTTTTGTGAACACAGAAAGGCAGTAGCAGTTCCAGCACCAGAACCCACAAGTCCTAAATCATATTTCTTAAATGATTACAAAATCCTGCTCCAGGGAGTTTCCTGTTTAATTGTTAGTGTTCTTTATTTTAGATTGTTTTGGAAACACTTTTCATGTTGTTTTCAAAGATTTACCACTCCTGAAAATTAAATGTAGTCATTAGAATATGTTTCATACCAGTGTATTTTTTGGTCAGCAAGGATAAAATCTGGACAAACTCCCCTCCCACAGAATATAATTTAGGTAAATAGTGGAGAATGGCTGCAAAGAATAACACATTCTTCTTTCAAGCTTGAGCTGACTGGGAATTCTAAATGTTGTCTAAGAAGGGAACACGTGTTGGTAGCTTGTTTCTTTCCTCTTCTTCAGAAAGTAAACATTCAGTTAGCACCAAAACAAGAAATCTTATTGGGAAAATATACATACATTTCATGACAAAGAACAAAACAAGGATAATCTTGCCAAGGAAAACCCTGCACAAAATATGCTCTCAATTCTCCTGTTTAGAAAACGCTGCAAATTCTTTTCTATGGGGTTGCTTCATCACTGAGGTGTTGAGCTTTAAGACAGCTTTATCCAACATAAACTCATGAATCTGTCTTCCAAACAGAGGACAATGAAATGTCTTTTGACAAATGACTTAGGACTAGACTCTAAGACCAGGCACCTACTTGTATTAGCAAAGAATAATATATAAATCAGGAGTCAACTGAACCCTTAAAACCTTTCTACATATTTATATTTTTTAAAATTAATAAAGTAGCTCAATTATCACAATTATCTTGAACAATCCAGCTGTGGTATTTAGAACTTGAACAACAAAAAGAGATGCTCAATAATGATTGGTTTAAGGGGGCACTTAGGTGGCGCAGTGAGTAGAGTGCTGGCCCTGGAGAGAGAAGGACCTGAGTTTGGATCCAGCCTCAGACACTTAATGCACACACAAACAAAACTCTAGCCTTGTGACCTTGGGTAAGTTACTTAACCCCAATTGCCCTCCAAAAAAGAAAAGAAAAAATAATGATTGGTTTAATTAAAAGTATCAACTCTGTAATAATTAAGAAAAATGGTAAACTCAGTTTAATCCTATGCAGTGCTAAATCTGAGATAATGATGAGGAAATTCACATTGGCCCTATGTGTTGGGAATGAACAAAAAGTGCTGCAGAAAAAAGACCTACCTTGTATTGAAACTAGATTTATTGTTATTTTATAATTGTCTAAATAGCTTTACAAGGTAAAATTTGGAATGATTTAATAAAGAACAAGTAATTGTTCTTTAAGAACAAAAAGAACAAGTAATTGTTCTTTAAGAACAAAAAGAACAAGTAATTGTTCTCATAAAAAAAAAAAAATAATTCCTGGGACGGCTAGGGGGCACAATGAGTAGAGCACCACCCTAGAGTCAGGAGGACCTGAGTTCAAATTCAGCCTCAGACACTTAACACTTACAAGCCATGTGACCTTGAGCAAGTCACTTAACCCAAATTCCCCTGCCTTCTCCCCTCCAAAAAGCAAAAGAAAGAAAGGAAGGAAGAGAGAGAAGGAGGGGAAGAGAGAGAGAGAGAGAGAGAGAGAGAGAGAGAGAGAGAGAGAGAGAAAGTAATTCCTAAACACTTATTGTCTTCATTTCCTCAGCTCCCACTCAGTTCCCAACCCAGTAAAGCTAGAGATTGTCCAGAGGACTGTTCTCATGGTAGCAATTATGTCACTTGAGAATCAGTTGGAAGAACAGGGAATGTTTAGCCTTGAAAACAGATTTAGGGGGAACATGTTGTTATTTTCAAGTATTTGAAGGACTATCATGTAGGAGAATTCAACTTGTTCAGCTTAGTGCTGGAAGACAGATCCAGAGAGCATGAATGGATATTACAGAGAGGCAGAATTGAGCTTGGTTTAAAGGAGTGTGGAAAAATTCCCTATAATTATCTTTGTGCAAAAAATGAGATGGACAGTCTCATTGAGCATCAGATTTCTTCTTCTTAGAGGTTTTCAAAAGAAAGACTAGATGACATACCAAAAGCTAAGGCCTTTCAGCAACTGAATCATATAGGACGAGAAGCAACCAGGGACTTATTAACAATTCTTGCACATATAATCAGTCAGAAGCAGAAAAGGAATCTGGGTGTTCTCTGTGCAACCTTTATTATAGGTGCAGATTTGGGTATATCATGGCAAACTCAGGGTTACAAGGGTTTAAATAGAGTGTTGCCTAAGTTGAAAAGAAGGAACAGTTTCTGGCTCCCTCTAGACTTTTGTTCAAAATACTTCTTTCTGTCACTATAACTCTTATAAGGAGGATGCAGGAGTAAGAGTAAGGAGGACAAAGGACACTCTCCTCCTTAAACCCTACAGCCACTCCCATGTCTCCAGTGGATACTCAAAAAGACAAGTTGGTGTCTGTCTTTTCAACTTTGGAAGGAACTGGAGTGACTACTTACTACAACTTGTATATGTTCAGGAATTCCATCTACAATGTCCCCAATAAGTATGCATTCAGCCTTTCAAATATTCATTTGTGGATTTTCCTTACTCTCCTTTCCCTATTTCTTTCTCTGGCAATCTGCCTTCTGGCCATTTCACTGTACTTCAAGCAAAATAGGAAGGGAGTAGAAGCAATTCCAATTAGTTTTTCTACCTGTTGGAAGCTATGGTAAGATCCAGGGGGATTTTGAACATTTTATTAAAAAATAAAGTGTCAGGGTGGCTAGGTGGCGCAGTGAGTAGAGCGCCAGCCCTGGAGTCAGAAGGACCTGAGTTCGGATCCGGCCTCAGACACTTAACCCACACAAACAAAAACCTAGCCATGTGACCTTGGGCAAGTTACTTAACCCCAATTGCCCTAAAAGGGGCGGCTAGGTGGCGCAGTGAGTAAGAGCACTGGCCTTGGAGTTGGGATGACCCGAGATCAAATCCGGCCTCAGAAAATGAGCACCCACACATAAATAATGACTAGCCGTGTAACCTTGAGCAAGTTACTTAACCCCAATTGCTTAAAAATAAATAAATAAATGAATAAATGAAGTGTCTTTCATAGCTCAAGGGTCCTCCCTAACTCTACTGTGGGGGGGACAGGGGGAAGTTGAGTGAGCCAGAACTACTTAAATATTTTTTTTCTTGCTTAGTTTCTATATTTACATTCTTGCTGTACTCAACTCAACAGAAATAATGAGACATTAGATAAGCATTCCACAAAAATTTCTAGGTAAATAGCATATAGGTAGCCAGTTAAATTTAGAGTTTTGAAAGCTTTCTTTGATGACTATCAGTTTAGGGCAATCATCTCAACTCCATGGGCAGCAAAGTGGCACAGTGGATAGAGTCTTAGGCTTGAAGTTAGGAAGACGCTTCCTCCTGAGTTCAAATCTGGTCTCAGACACTATTTGTGTGACCGTGGACAAGTCACCTAACCCTGTTTGCCTCAATTTCTCATCAGCAAAAATGAGCTAGAGGAAGAAATGGCAAACCACTCCAGGATCTTTGCCAAGACTCAAATGGGATCACAAAGACTTAGACACAACTGAAACAACTAAACAACAGCTCAATTCTTATTCATATCTAAAACATTTATGCTCTTACATTTTTCCTTCCTTCAAAATGTTTATCATTCAAAAAGGAAAAGAAATGTAGATTATCAAATTAGAAGAATTTTAGACATCAGGTTTTCCAACACAACTAATGATTTCTCAGAACAAACAAAATTTGCAAGACCATAGCATGCTATTCTTTGGGATGAGTTAGTTAGCCAAGGTAGTTCATAATTAATATCCCAGGCTGTAGGTTGGCATTGAAATTGAGCTTAGCCATGCCTCTTTCCTCTTACATTGCTTCTGCTTTGTTAATTCAACTGTTTCTATGGTATTATTTTAGATGATTAAGAATTACTTATTTTTATTGAATTTTCAGAGATTTACTATTGAGAAAAAAATTAGTTGAGGACAGAAATGCTTGCAAGTAAGAAACTAAAGTAAAGAACATGCAGTAGTCAGAAAAGAAAGTCTTTAAATGAATGATGATGTTTTCCAATTCAAAATACCAAATTAAGCATGTTGAGACAGGGCAGCTCCTGTCTTCCAAAAGCATCCAATTCTGGCAGACATAGTCCAAGAGGCTTCAAAGGAAACAAAAGAAATAACTACCTAGCTCATTTCTTTGCTGGAGTCCCATCTCTTAAGTCTGCATAACAATTTTATTTACCTAGCTCACAGTAGAAAGGATACTAACAACATCCTTGACTCTTTGGTCTAGACTTGAGTTCTAAGATATTTAATAAATTTCTGAATTTAAAATTACTGAAAGTTATTTTTAGCTCTCGGTGGGAAATGAGAGATCTTTTAGTACAATGCCAACCTTCAAATTATTTATTTTATAGAACAAAACATTTATTTTTTAAAAGAAGATATTGAGAATAGAAATTAGAGCAGAGAATGTTAGAACTAGAAGGTACTTTGGAGATTATCTAACAAAGTCCCATCATTTTCCAGGTGGGAAAGCTGAGACCCAGAGCAATAAAGTGATTTTTCCAAAAGTTACCAAGCTACTCAATGGCAGAAGGAGAACTGATATCCTAACTCTTCTTTCACTGCTCTTTCTACCATACCACAATATCTCAAGTATCTTTAGTAAATAATATCTGAAAAAAATTCTTTTAAGTACTTTCCTATATATATTAAATGCATACTTCAATTCTCCAAGAGATCTATGTATACTTACAATACCAAAGATATGATATACATGTATATATGTATACACATATACCAGATGTCCCCAGTCTTAGATTAGTTTTATATTTTAATAGCTTAAAAACTGAATATAATTGTATTCATAATAACACATGAACAAAATTATAAAAACATTTTATAGACATAAAATCATATTTAAATAATTTAATAACATTTAATTCTCTTATTTAGTTATGTAATTATTTAATTTGAAAAATAATTTAATAATTTAATTTAAATAATAAATTAATTAAGTGATCATGGGTGGGCAGAGCCAATATAACCAAAATGATAATTGTACTAAAATAATGTTTTCAGCACCATCCCAATTAAATTACAAAAAAACCATTTTATTGAGCTATAAAAAATAACAAAAGATCAATAATTTCAAAGAAATTCATGAAAAAAATGTAGAGCAAGGAGGTCTATCAGTGCCAGATCTTAAACTGTATTATAAGGTGGTAATTTACAGAACTATATGGCACAGACTAAGAAACAGAATAGTTGATCAGTGGAATAGAGTAGATATACAATACACAATGGTAAATTATTATAATAACTGTGTGTTTGATAAATGTAAAGATTTAAGCTTTCAAGATAAAACTTCACTGGTAAAAAAAATGTTGGGAAAACTGGAAAGCAATCTAGCAGAAATTAGATATAGATCAGTATTTTAACCATTTACCTAGCTAAGGCAAAAATAGATGCATAACCTACATATAAAGGGAGATAGCATTAGTAAATTAGAAGACCATGGAACCCACTGCCTTATAGATCTATGGATAGGAAAAGAATTTATGAATAAACAAAAGATAGTATTGTGAGATGTAAAATGGATTATATTTATCATATTAAATTAAAAGGGGTTTGTACAAATAAAATCAATGTAGCAATATTTAGAAGGAAAGCAGAAAATCAAGGAAAAAATTATAGATAGCTTTTTATATAAAAGTATCATGTCTCAAATATATAGAGAACTTTGTCAAATTTATAAGAATTTAAGTCATTTTCCAATTGATAAACAGTCAAAGGACATGAACAGGTAGCTTTTGGAAAAAATCAAAGTTATATATAGTCATATGAAAAAATGCCCTAAGTCATTATTGATTAGAGAAATGCAAATTAAAACAACTTTGAGGCACCATCTGACACCTATCAGATTGGCTAAAATGACTGAAGGAAAAAATGACAAATAATTGGGGGAATGTGTAAAAATTGGGACACTAATACACTGTTGGTTGAACTGATCCAACCATTTTGGAGAACAATCTGGAATAATGCCCAAAGAATTATAAAACTGTGTACACCCTTTGACCCAGCAATACCACTCTTAGGTTTGTTTCCCAAGGTGATCAGGGCAAAATAAAAAGGACCTATATGTTCTAAAATATTTATATTAGTAGTGGCAAATAACTGGAAATTGAGAGAAAGGCTGAACAAGTTCTGGTATGTGTCTGTGATGGAATACTACTGTGCTGTAAGAAATGATAAATCCTGCATGAAATAATGAAGAGTGAAATGAGGAGAACCAAGAAAATGTTGTACACAGTAACAGCAATATTGTTCAATGAGTAAATGTGAGTGACTAAGTTATTCTGAGTTTTGTGAATATTCAAATCAACCACAAAGGACCTATGAAAAAAGATGTAATCCACCTCCTGAGAAAGAAGTGATATATATAACTACATATTGTATAGCTCACATATATATCTGTGTCAAATGTTGACCTTCTCTAGTATGGGTTGTGGAAGGAGAAAAACAGCTTAGAACTCAAATGTAATAAAAATTTAAATAAATATTTTTAAAATAAGTGAGACAAAACAGTAAAAAAAACTGATCTAAGACTTTGGGAACACACTGTATACATACATACATACACATACATAAAATGCATATGTACATATATGTATTATATAGATACACTGAAAACATTAAACATACACTAAAGAATATATATTATCTAGATTGTAATAAGCATCAGAGAAATAAGACAGGTGACCTATTTAGCTTGTTTTTCTAGTCTGTATAGACTTTAACAATACCAAACATTGAAAGGGAAAAAAAGAGAGACATAAACAGAAGGTATCTGGGTGTGGGATGCACATATATGTATATGTATATTTATAATATATGTGTTTACACACATACCCAGAATTTGTATGCCAGTATACATACTGAATACACATATAGATATAGATACACACATATGCTTTGATGGACAAGCTGTATAGGTTGTCCATTCAACTGGATATCATAGTCTAGACAATAAACATTCTTTGTCTTCTTATTTGTTTTTTGTCTTTATACATGGTTAGTCTAAACTCTTTGAATGATTATTGATCTCATTTAGAAGGCTCTGCTATATTCTAGAGCTTAATGTTATGAGCATAAGGGCATTGAAAGGAGGAGATGTCAATAATCTCTTTGTGAAGTAGAGACTTTTATTATATCTCCTCCATGATAATGGCAAAAATCTTTAATGTGTATACATATATCTGTTTTATGCCTCATTTGACCTATAGATGGTTTAAAAGCCATGTCTTAGAATTTTCTAACTGCTTTCCTATCATTCTTTCAACATCAATCAACATTTATTAAATACCTTCTACATGTTAGGCACTGTGCAAAAGGAGATGGGAACAGCACAAGACCCGACAAAATTTTATTCCCATCACTATATACTCATCACATTATACAAAGTATGAGGGAAAAAACTGGAGTATATAAATAAACATTAGTAATTAGGTAAAAGATAGAGGAAAATGGCTAGGGTTCATTTCAGAGATAGGGAACCTGCAGCCTCGAGGCCACATGTGACCCTCGAGGTCCTCAAGTATGGCCCTTTGACTAAATCCAAACTTCACAGAATAAATCCCCTTACTAAAAGAATCTGATCTGTAAAACTTGGACTTAGTCAAAAGACTACACCCAAGGACTGTGGAGGCCACATATTACCTCGAGGCCACAGGTTCATGAAAAGACCAAATCAAGAGGAATTAGAAGACATACTGAGATTATGTACTGTCACTTGTCAACTAGTACATACAGTTAAATTATCACTGGGCAGATTGCAAGCATAAAGGGGAAGTAACAGAAATCTATGGTACGAGATTTTTCTAGAAAAACAAGAATAAATATTTTAGAGATATCAAGTCATAGATGATTTAGAAGTAAAAAGACAAAAAAATCACGATTTAATGGTCCAAAATTTCAGTTTCTCTAAAAATGGGTAATTTGCAAATGGTAAAAAGTAAAAGAGCGTATTATAATTGGACTGGAGTCAAGAAAACCTGTATTTAAGTCCCACCTCTGACATTTACTTGTTGTGTGAATATATAAGTTACTTAAATTCACTAAGCCTTGGGCAGCTCACTAAGACTTATCTCTGAAATTATACAGGAAGGTCATTTGCAATTGAAATCCATCTCCCTCACATAATAAGGTGGTCCAACCAGTTTGACTTGTTTTTTACCTTTGATCTAGCCTTCCATACTTGCTCTCTGATAGAAATGAAATAATAATAATTATTATTATTATTATAGTTAACATTTATATAGTGCCTACTATACACCAAGTACTATGCTAGAGGCTTTACAATTATTATCACGTTTGATTTTCACAACAACCCTGGGAGATAGGTGTTATTAATATCCCCATTTTATAGATGAGGAAGCTGAGGCAAACAGAGATCTTAAATGACTTGCCCACAGTCACACAGCAAATAAGTTTCTAAGACTAGATTTGAACTAGGGTCTTCCTGACTACAAATCCATTGCTCTATATATTGCCATATCAATAAAAGAGGCAAAAGCCCATCGTAGTAGCTCTTTATGAAGGTAAGTCAAGTCAACAAGCATTTATTAATCATCAATTATGTACCAAGCACTGTACTAACTGCTAAGGATACAAAAAATGGGGGGGGGGGGAATCTCTGCTTACAATCTAATTAGGGAAACATTATACAAACAACTATGTAGAAACATGATGGATACAGAATAATTTGAAGATAATCTCTGAAGGAAGGTAGTAACATTAAAGGATTGGTTACAGAAGTTGAAAATTTAGCTGAGACTTGAAAGAATCCAAGGAAGTCAAGGGTCAGAAGAAGTTTGAGAGGGATGTAATTCCAGGCATGGGAAATGGCTAGTGAAAATGCACAGTTGGGAGATAGAATGCCTCCTTCAAGGAGGCCAGAATCACTGGATCATAGAGTACATGGAGGGGAGTAAGGTATGAGAAGACTAAAAAAGTCAGAAGGGACCAAGTTTTAAAGGGCATTAAAGGTCAAAGGGAGGATTTGATATTGATCCTGAAGGCAATACAGAATTAATAGTGGTCTAAAACAGAAATTAATCTTAAACACCCAGTGGTTTACCATAAACAATATAAGCTAATTACATACTCCCCTTAACTGTGGTCAAAGAGATGAGGTCACTGACTATAACTTTTCTAGAGTAAATATCCACCCACAAAGTATTTCTTGTCCTTGAAATTCAGCATTTTTATTCTCAGTTCTTTTCGTTTAACTATTGGCCACAATGTTTGAGTTGGTAACTCTGAAGATAGATATAGCCACTACAGGGATATTCTCATTAACTAGTCAAATATAGAACCATTTGCTAAATCAATTGCTAAAATCTTTAAGTAAATCAAGGAGGCCAGAATGCTTGCTTGATAGAAGTATTGCTAACACTTTGACTGTCCTCTTTACAAATTAAGTGTTTTAGCACAATTTTTGAAATATATATTTAGTTTTTGTTTACATGCAAAGCAAATAACTACCTTTGAAATATGAATTTGGGCATTTAGGAAACTAACAAATTAAATGTTTGCTATATAAATTGAAGGCTTATTTTGAAAATATTTGCCACTTGCTATATAAGCACGGGTGCTGCAAGGAATACATAAAAGATAAGGTTCTTTTGTATTATAAATGTCTCTTTACTTCTTTGAATATCATTTAAGTTCAAACACATTCATTTTGGGGAAAAATCTGTTTGTAAAATGCAAATATCTTTCTAAAAAAAAGCTCACAATATCTCAAGGACTATGTTTTCACAGGCAGAATGAAATAAATAGATGATGTATCATTGTTCCTGGATTATAACAGACAACCCACCTGAATAGCGAAAAATATTAAAAGAATACTTTTCCCCAAAATAGTAGTGCTATTATTGTTTTACTTATATCAGGCATTCTAGCCTCCTTGATCTGTACATCCAGGGCCATCTCCAATCATACTGATCTATCTCTTGTCACTGGATCCAGATGGCTCTGGAGGAGAAAGGCTGGTGACCTTGCACAGCTCACCCTCACTTAAATCCAATTCATTTGCATGTCATGCCATCACCTTTCTGATGTCATGGTCTTCTTCGAGAACAAAGGTCAAATAACAAAAGAGCTCACAGTAATCGATGTTTAATAAATATATATTGGTTGATCAACTGATATAGAAGTGTTTTTGCTCCAGTGAAATCATGAAATTCTTATAGATCTTACAGATAGATAGATAGATAGATCTTATAAATCATGAAACTCTTAATAGAAGATTGTGTATCAAACAAGCGTAATATTCATCTCTACCAAATTTTCATGCACCTTTTTAACAATATTTAAAATAATTCCAAGAACCGGGAATAAATGCATAAAAAACTGACTAAACTGTTTAAATTTTGTACTTTGGGGAGGGAGAGTATTCTTAACCCAGTAACTATCAATTCAAATAAGAAAATTCACTGCTAGGACTCTGCAGAAAAATGGGAGTTATATGAATTCATGTATAAGTGAATGTTAATTACATCCTAAAATTGATGAATGATTATCCTTAGCTTGCTATTATCTAAAAATCCAAAGAACATGACATATATTTCCAATGATACTTAAAAGTTTGTTTCCTTGAATTTTGAAGGCACACTGGGAAGTATTTTTCTCTTAATTTTCAATAATTTCAATTATTTTATCAATCAAAGAAATAACCAAACTAAACAATAATTACTTTTTAAAGCTATTTTTAAAGCTATTCTCAGATCTACTTTTCTGATACTTCAACTTCACTCTAATAATCAAGATATTATGACATTTTCAAAACAAAGTGTTAACTCATGCTGTGCACAGTTAATTTAAAAATAAATACATACTATGCATTATTCCTAGGAATGTGTGTTAGGACAGAGAAAATGGAGGAATGTGAATATGTGTACATTAATGATATAATAGATCCATGGAAGTACCATAATAAGCTATTTTTGCATGTACTTTATAATGACAAAATTTATAATTATTTAAAATGTATAAATTTATTTTCAACTCTCAACAATCAATCAGTTAATCATCAAGCATTTATTAAGCATCTGCTATGTGCCAGGAATTGTGTTAGGTGCTGGAGGTAGAATGAAAAGAGTCCCTACCCTCAAGGAACTTACAGTCCAATAACTATATTAAAATGATACATATTCACATATACTTTATACAACACATGGATTCAAGTATTCCCTTTACCAATGAAATTTGCAGCCTTTCTATGTCCTTTTCATCTTTCATATGAGATTTATCTATAAAAAAAGAGGAAGACCCCAAATGTTCTTCTTCTTTTAGGGTATCAATGTGTAACTCAAATTGGTCATCTGTTGTCTCTCATTGTAGATACCTGACAGAATCACTTTTTTTCTAGTTATATTTTTTATTCAATTTTATTCCCCTTTTTAATGGTCACTGGTAATAAGTTGCACTTTGCTGATACCCATCATATATTTTTATATTACTCTTTAAGTTTTTTTAGTTTTAGTTTTTCTGAGATTTACAAGTTCTGTAATGTACAGCTATATGAATCCAAGTAGGAATATTTCAATACTTTCAATGGACCCATGATCTTACTGATATGCCTTGCTCTAGGTCTTTTCATTGCTCTTGAAAACATGCCAATGGACCACTCATGTTATTATTATCCTTTACTTTTGCTACATGACTTGTCCATCTTTTTAAAAAAATACACATATCATTATAGATTTCCTCATTTGTATTAGTTATGATTCTATACTCATATCCAACATTGATCATTATCAACATGTATTGATTCTTGGGTCAACTTCAACTTTATTTTATTAGAGTTTGTAGTGGTCCAAAATTCATGACCATAGAATATTACTAAGAAAATATTTAGGTTGAAAAATGAATCTTTGGTTAGAGATGTTAAAAAAAAACTTTGTAATTTCCAAACTTTAGTCTTACCTGTTCTCTTTCTATTTAATCCAGGGACCAATGCATTGTCCATCTTTTTGTGTGTTCCAAACATATATTCTGATGCAATAACTCCAACTATATGTTGTGAGCTAGAAAATAAGCATTTTTCATCCATTTAGTTTTTTCTATATACTACCAGACTAATCTCTTTTGAATTATTATGGATCTCAACAAGGAATTTCTAGTTGTCATGAGACTTGACTTAATCAGCACAAGATCATTCACAAAGGCACATTTTGGGAAATTTAAGAAGTGAGAATTTTTAATAATCATTGTTTCTTTTTAGGATAATTAAAGCCACTATATATGATATACTTAATGTAGTACAGATTGATTACTATACAAATTATGGCAATATGTTTAAAATTTTAATAAACAAAGTAAGATTTAAATGTCTAGTTATCTAAAACAAAACTGGTCATCAAGACAGTCATATATATGTTTATATATGAATACTTACACAGTTTGGTCATTCTTCTTGAACAGAAAAAACATATCAAAAGTAAACAAGTCAATTATCTGTAGATTCAGAACATGCTTTCCAAAGAATTACATCAATGCACTATAATATCTTTTCATATTGAGGATAATTTTTAAATGCCACATAATTATACTTAGTGTCAAATATCAGTAAACATATCAGTTGAATTCAATTAAGCGAATATTTGTTAAGTACCTGATGTGTGCTTTCTTAGGTATGAGGGATAAAAGACACAAAAATAAAACAACCTCAGTCATCAAAAAGTTTACATTCAAGTAAGATATGAAAAGAGTTTTGCAAACCTCAAACTACTCTGTAAGTGTTGGTTGTTAGTATTACTTGGTAAATACAATATCCACATGGACAAGTAAATACAAGGCAATGCAACAAGCACCAACAAGTGGGAAAATCAGCAAAGCCTTCATCAGATCCAAAAGAACAATACACACAATGATTACAACTATGTCAGCATGGACAGAACAAAATTCTGCTAAAATAAAATGAAAGTACCATATTGATAAAGATGCTAAATATCAATGAAATAACTATTTTTTCAGTGAATGTGCTTTATAAGAGGGTTTACTGAGTGTTTGTTGGATATCTGTGGTGTCAAAACAAAATATGTCAATAAATTAGAAGGAAAAGTTTCACATGCAAATACCACAATCTTCAGTTGAGAATTGAAGGAAAGGATGCTATTTAATCTAGGCATGGAAGACAATCTTTCTGAATATACAGAGATAGGATATGGTATACAGTAAGTCAGCCAGTTCATCTGGAATTCAAAGTATGTGAAGACAAGGAATAGGAAATCTCCAGAAGTGTAGACTGGAATGAGATCATGGAAGTCTGGAAATGCCTAGCTAAGTACTTAATCCTATAAGTGCCACTTGGTTTCTAAGCACTTGTGCAGAGACATAGAAATGGGAGATGAGGAATAGCTAGCAGATCTTTTTCAGCTTTATTCAATAGGCTATTTATTATTCATCACTATTTTAGGTGCTAGGCATGAAACCAAAAATGAAATAGTTCCTGCACTCAAGGAGCTTACATCCTGCAAAGGAAAATACTATGTCCCCAATAAATACAAAATATATATGAAGTAAATACAAAAAGTATTTCATATAGGATCTGAAGAGATTGAGATGAGCTTCACGTAGGAAGAATCATTTGAATTGAGATAAGAAGGGAACTGGGATTGAAAGAGGTGGAAGTGAGGAAGTGTTCCAAACATGGGAGAAGTAGGAGTTGGGGTGGGCAAACTATGCAAAAATACGAAGGAACAATATGGATTGTCCTATACGGAGAATATCAAACAGGCCAGATTGGCTGAAGTGTAAAACAAGATAAGAAAATGTGAAATCTGACTGGAAAGATAGATTAAAGCCAGGCTGGGATGGTCTTAAAACACCAAATACAGCAATTTGCATTTCATTCTGGAGACAATGAGATGCCACTAAATCACCTTGAGCAGGGGATTGGCATGGTCAGTGTGCTTTAAGAACTTTGATTTGGCAGGTCAGCAGTAGACAGATTGGAGAAGTGAGATCCAGAGCTTCTGATTCTAAAGTTAGCCTTCTTTCCACTATATAACAGTGATTCAAATAAAATCTAATAAAATCTGAAATTCAGTAATAATAAGTGAATTGTCCATAGTCATATAGCTACTGAGTGTCAGAGGCAGGAGATATGTTTGCTTTGTGAAATATCTCATTGGAAAAACCACTGACCCGGAAAATAGATCCAGGAGAGATAATTTAAAAATTATTGGACTACCTGAAAGCCATGATCAAAAAAAGAACCTAGAAATCATCCTTCAAGAAATTCTCAAGGAAAATTTCCATGATGTTTTAGAACCAGAGGGCAAAATAGAGGTTGAAAGAATCCACCAATCACTTCCTGAAAAAGATCCCAAAAAGAAAACTCCTAGGAATATTATAGCCAGATGCAGCCAGGAAGAAACAATTTGAATATTACGGAAACACAATCAGGATAACACAGGATCTGGCAGCTTCTACATTGAAGGATCAAAGGGCTTGGAATATGATATCCAGAGGTCAAAAGAGATGGGATTAAAAACAAGGATCACCTACCCAACAAAACTGAGTATCATGTTTCAGGGGAAAATATAATCATTCAATGTAATAGAGGACTTTCAAGCATTCTTTTTTTTTTTTTTTAAAGCAATTGGGGTTAAGTAACTTGCTCAAGGTTACACGGCTAGTCATTATTTATGCATGGGTGCTCATTTTCTGAGGCCGGATCTGATCTCGGGTCATCCAAACTCCGAGGCCGGTGCTCTTACTCACTGCTCCACCTAGTCGCCCCTTTAGGGCAATTGGGGTTAAGTAACTTGCCCAAGGTTACAGGGCTAGGTTTTTGTTTGTGTGGATTAAGTGTCAGAGGCCGGCTCCGAACTCAGGTCCTTCTGATTCCAGGGCCGGCGCTCTATTCACTGCGCCACCTAGCCGCCCCTTTCAAGCATTCTTGATGAAAAAACTGGAGTTGAATAGAAAAATTGACATTCAGATACAAGAAGCAAGAGAAGTATGAGAAGGTAAACGGGGAAAGAAATCATAAGGAATTTATCAAAGTTGGGCTACTTACATTCCTACATGGAAAAATGCTAATTGTAACTTATGAAACTTTTCTCAGTATGAGAATAGTTGAAGGGAATAGAAATGTGTGTATATATGAATACATGTCTATATAGGAGGGTATATGGGCATATACATAGACAGAGGGCATGGGTATACATAGACAGAGGGCACAGGACCAATTGAATAGGAAAGGATGATACTTAAAAGGTGAAATTAAGAAGTGAGAGAGGAATATAGTGAGAGAAGATGGGGAGAGACAGAATGGGGTAAATTATCTCATATAGAAGAGGCACGGGAAAATGGTTACAATGGAGGGGAAGGACAGGAAAGCAAAACTAAATGAGTGAACCTTATTCTCAATGAATTTGGCTTAGGGAGGGAATGACATACACATTAAATAGGGTATCTCACCCTACAGGAGAGTAGGGGAGAAGGGTATGAAAGGGGGGATGACAGAAAGGAGGACAGGCTAGAGGGGAGGAAAATTGGAAGCACCCACTTTTGAAAATGGACAGGATCAAGCATACAGGGCTTTCACCTCCTCCAATTCATGTAAAAGGTGACTCTGAAGAAACTTTGCAGCTACGGAACCCACAAAATGACACAGAGAAGCTAGTTTCTTAAAACAAGGATCATCTACCCAGCAAAACTGAATATCATGTTTCAGGGGAAAATAAGGTCATTCAGTGGAATAGAGGACTTAGAATTGAGGACATACACACACACACACACACACATATATATATATATATATATATATATATATATATATATATATATATATATATGTATATATGTATATATATACATATATATGTTTATATAGGGGGAATATGGGTATATGAACACGTATGTGAATGTGTGTATATATGTTTATAGGTATACATAGATAGAGGGCACAGTACCAATTTAATAGGAAGGAATGATACTTAAAAGGTGATATTAAGAGGTGAGAAAGGAATATAATGAGGAGATGGGGAAGACAGAATGGGGTAAACTATCTCATATAGAAGAGGCAAGGGAAAATCTTCACAATGGAGGGGAAGAACAGAAAGGCAAAAGGGAATAGGTCAACCTTATTCTCATTGAATTTGGCTTAGGGAGGGAATGACATACGCATTAAATAGGGTATCTCACCCTACAGGCAAGTAGGAGGGAAGGGGATGAGAGGGCGATGATGGAAGGGAGTGAAGGATGGGGGAGAGGGCAGTTAGAAGCACCCACTTCTGAAAAGGTACAGGATCAAAGTAGAGAACAGAACAAGTGGGAGGTGGGATAGGAGGGAGGGAAATATAGTCTGTCTTTTGCAATATATCCACTATGGAAATGTTTTGCATAGCTACACATGTACAACCTATACTGAATTACTTATCTTCCCAGTAAGGGTGGGTGACAAGGGAGGAAGGGAATGAATCTGGAATTCAAAGTTTTAAAATCAAATGTTTAAATATACATTATTAATATTATTTACATGTAACTGGGAAATAATACATACAGGCACTGGGGCATAGACATCCACCATGCCCTACTGGAAAGTCAGATGGGGTATGGGAGAAGATATGGGAGAGAGCAGATTGGAGGAGGGGATATTTTGGAGTGGTAGGGGAAAAAGAGGGAGAACATTTGTAACTCAAAATATTGCAGAAATGAATGATGTAAACTAGAAGTTAATAAAGCATTTGATTAAAAAAAGAAAATAAAAGGGACAGGATCAAAGTAGAGAATAGAAATAGTGGGGGATGGGATAGGATGGAAGGAAATACAGTCAGTCTTTCCCAATATATCAACTATGAAAATGTTTTGCATAGATAGCTACACATGTATAACCTATACTGAATTGCTTATCTTCCCAGTAAGGGTAAGTAAGAGGGAGGTAGGGAAAGAATCTGGAATTCAAATGTTTAAAAAATATATATTATTTTTATTATTTTGCATGTAACTGGGAAATAAGATATACAGGCACTGGAGCATAGAGGTCCATCTTGCCCTACTGGAAAGTCAGAGGGCGTATGGGGGAAGATATGGGAGAGAGCAGATTGGGGGATTGGATATTCAGTGGGATTCCTGTTTTGGGGTGGTGGGTAGGGGGAAAATGGGGACAAAATTTATAACTCAAAATCTTGTGGAAATGAATGATGTAAACTAAAAACTAAAAAAAATTTTAAAAGAGTAATCTGTACTGGAACATTAATTTAGCACTGAGGGGACACTCTTGCTGAATTTCTGGGGAAATCAAATAATTTCAAACTGCAGAATAATTCATAACAACATTCCTGAAATCATACCTTCTCTGCAGAGAAAGTAAAGTTCTGATTTCATTGTCAACTTTGATTCCTGAATCTAACCAGAGAAGGGGATTTTCCAGCTTTGGGGAAGAGCTCACAGGTAATCTCAAGTCAAAGAGTTTCCAAGTTTAATAGCGTGGGGACTGGAACTTCTAGAAAAATAAATATCCTGAATAATACTGCTATATAGAAAAAAGGGGGGATTGTTTGTATGATTCCTATAGCTGATGGGCAACACGCAACAACATAAATGGCAAAAGATAGCATTCCAAAAAGAAGGAAATTCACCATCTTGGGTTGATTTCCAGGATAGATTTAGCCCAAAGGACAATAAAAGGAAAGCAAAGAGAGTCTTGTGTGGTCAGGCAATACAAAGTTATGATTTTACAGGTGAGGAAATGGAAGTTGAGATGTTAAGTGACTTTGCCCAAGTTTATACACATACAAATAATGACAGAAATGGTATTTGAGCATGGGTCCTCTCTCTCCATGCCCAGTGCTCGTTCCATTATACCATTAAATCATATCTAGTTCACATGAGGCTAGAGTATGTGAGGTGGTAGGGTGGGAGGAGAATTCAGGAGCATGAATTCATTCATTTTGTAATAAACCCTAAGGTCATTTCACAAGTTTTCAATTTCCTGGCACCTCTCTTATTGAACCCACAGGTTTAGAAATTTTATTCCAAAGTCAATTCTGTCCTAAAATAAGAATAGTAAATAGACATGTGATTTTATTGGTACAGGGAATCCCAGAAAAGGAAATTTCCTCTATCAATTCAGATGGGCACCTTCTCTATAATTTATAGCCTTAAGAAGATCTGGGTTTAAGCCCCATTCTAAAATTAAACAAAGAAATAAAGCCTAGTAAATTAGCATTCTCTTCCTCAGTATCCCCTTTCAATTTTCCGTAGGTCAGCACAACTTCAGGCTGCAGAAAACCCCTCTTCTCTCCTTTACCTAATTCATTGCTCAAACTAGAATTGTTGCCTGAGCTGTTATCCAGTGACTTTCTAAAAATTATTCCCTAAAGCAAACATTTTAAATACGTTCATACAAAATGAATATAGGGAGAAGGAGTAGATCTGTGATTTCATGACATAAGGGACTTCTGGATGAGTAAGTGTCACTATCAACCCAGGTCAGAAACTGCCCTACAATTTATAATCTTGGAGAGTTGCCAAGAGCATTGAGTGATTAAGTAACTTTCCCAGGATAAATTATGAACTGAATCACACAAATATAAATCAAACATAATCATGTAAACATGTGTATGTTTATATAAATACAAACATGTGAATGTATATGTAAATACAAGCCAATTTTATAAGGAATAGAGGACAAACAATTGGCAAGAATCAAGGAAGGCTTCATGAAAGAGGCGATTCATGTATTTAGATTATGATTCTAAAGGGTATAACCTAGGGATCAGAGCCAATCTGTCACAAGATCCAAAGAGAGGGAACAGTGAACAATCTAGTTTACTTGGAATGGCAAGTGGATAAAAGGGAATAATATGATATTTCTAGGAATATAGGTTGTAATCAAAAGGTGTAAGACTATAAATGCTAGATGGATTAGTTTCTTGGCTAACTTGGGTTTCTCCCAGATTTATAGAGACTGTCTCCAAGGAAGAAAGGAATGAAACAAGTATTTATTAAGCACTAACTATATACCCGACACTATGCTAGGCCCTTCACAAATATTATCTCATTTGATTCTGATAACAACTCTGGAGAGTGAATACTATTATTATACTGATTTTATATTTAAGGAAATGGAGGCAAACAAAGGTTAAGGGATTTACCCACGTGCACACAGCTATTAAGTGTCTTAAGGCCTAATTAGAACTCATATTTTCCTGTATCCAGGCCCAGTTCTCTATCCACTGTGCCATCTTACTGTATAAAACATAAAACCAAGGCCTGTCAAGTTAGCATGAAGATATTAAGTGTTTCTGAATATGAACCTTCGTCTCTCTTTAATTCCCCAGTCTATAATATCTAAAAATTATTTAATAATATATATATATTTGAGAAAATGCAAATTGGCATGAAAAGACCCTTCAAATTTTAAATCATAATTCAGAAACCTGAATATCTAGGCAAATCTTTTAGTTTTGCTAAATACTGGCCAAAGCAATTAGAAATGGGTCTGTCTTCCAGTTTTAATTTCTCTGTTTTGGATACAAAAATGTTAAGAGGCTATTCTCTTGGATTTTCTGCTTATAGCATGGCCCAAAGAATATGTAGAGACTGGAGTGGAATCTATAATGCTTTAGGTGAGGCAAAAAAAGGCAGTAGAAGCAATCATGCTCTCAGACAAAGTGTAATGAGAATGTAAATTTAAGTTCTTCCCTGACCCTAGGCCCTTTGATTGGCTTAAGTGCACCTGGAGCCTTTGTCGATAGGCTTGTTTTTCTGGAGATACTTTGTGATTGGGCAATGGGTCAAGGGGGTTGTTACATTCCCTGAGCCAGGTGAAAGCTATATAAACCCTGATGTAAGGCTTTGTTTTGGGGTTCACTTTGAGAAGTGTTGTGTGATTTGACCAGATGAGACTCTGGGCAGCCCTTGAGAGCCCCCTGGCTTTGAAAACCCAGATGTTGATGCTTCTCTCTCTGGTAACTGTGACTAGGTATTGATGTAATGGTCAGAAAGTTGGAGGCCTGTCTGATTGAAATGTTTCTCTGTCTTGTAACTTCTGCTTGTAACTTCTGTCTGTATACTCTGAAGTTCTGGGTGCTAACTTTTTCCCCTGAACTAGGTAAATGATGTGTTTGATTGATTAAAAAAAAAAGATTGTTAACCCATTTTGAGTTGCTTTCCTTTAGAAAAGCAGATCTAAGAACCTGTGTTGGCAGCCACCCTGAGGATGCCGGGGTGCTTGGTGCAACACAAAGGAAAAGCAAAAATAGACCCAATTAAGAGATTAGCAGGGAAACTACAATTTGCTGAAAGATATCATAGACAATGAAGTAATGCCAATATATATGCACCATATAGCAGAGCATGCAAATTTTTAAAAGTTAAATGAGTTAGAGGAGTAAATAGACAGTAAGGGGGTGGGGGAGGGAGTCTCAATGTTCCCCTCTCATAATTAGATACATGTAATGATAAAATAGATAAGAAAGCAGTTAAGGAGATAAACTGAAATTTTTTAAAAAGTTATATAATTACACACCCCTGGAGAAAATTGAATGGAAATAGAAAGGAGTATGTATTTTTGTCAGCTGAACATGGCACCTTCAAAAAAACTGACCACATATTAGGGCGTTAAAAACCACACAAACAAATGCAGGAAGGCAGAAATAATAAATTCATCATTTTCAAAACATAAAACAATAAAAATTATATTCAATAATTAGTTGTAGAAACATATTAAAAATTAATGGGAAGCAAAATAATCCAGTCCTAAGAAATGAGTGGATTAAATAATAAATCATAGAAACAACAAATAATTTAATTAGAAAGAATGACAACACAGAGACAATATGTCAAAATTTATGAGATGCAGCCAAAGTGATACATAGGGGAAATTTTACATCTTTAAATGCATATATCAGTAAAATAGAGAAAGACTGAATGAACTGGGCATGTTATTTTTAAAACTAGAAAAGCAACAAATTAAAAATCCCAATTTAAATACTAAATCAAAAATCCTGAAAATCAAAGAAGAAATTTAAAATTTTAAAGTAAAAAACCATTGAACTAATAAATAAAATTAGGAGATGGTGTCATTTTAAAAAATAAAATAAATTTGATATACCATTGATTAATCAGATTTTTAAAGAAAGAATAAAACGAAACTACCAGTATTAAAAATGAAAAGAGTGAATTCACCAGCAAGCAAGAGGAAATTAAAGCAATCATTAGGAGCTATTTTGCCCAATAACATGCTAATAAATCTGAAAATCTAACTGAAATGGATGAATATCTACAAAAATATAAATTACTCAGATTAACAGAAGAGGAAATATAATACTTAATAACTCTATCTTGGAAAAAAATGGAATAAGTCATCAATGAGCTAGCTTCTTAAGAAAAAATCCCCAGGACCAAATGGATTCATGAGTGAATACCACCAAATATTTTTTTTAAAATAATTAATTACAATATGATATAAACTATTTGGGGAAATAAGAAAAGGAGTCATGTCAAATTAGTTTTATGACACAAATGCAACTTGAAACCTAAACAAAACAAAAACAGAGCAAAAACAGAGAAAGAAAACTATACATCAATTTCCCTAATGAATACTGATGCAAAAAATTTTAAATAAAATACTAGTGAGAGATTACAGCAATATATCACAAAGATTACACATTTTGACCAGGTGAGATTTATACCAGGAATAAGGCCTGGTTCAATATTAGGGAAACCATCAGTATCATTGATCCAACTGTATCAATAACAAAACCAACAGAAATAAAATAATTAAGATCAGGGGTAAAGCAAGAATTCCATTATCACTATTATTCAATATTTTACTAGTAATGGTAGTTATATCAATAAGACAAGAAAAAAATTGAAGAAATTAGAATAGTCAATGAGGGAACAAAACTATCATTCTTCGATTAGAATATGATGGTATACTTAAAGAAATCTAGAGAATTAACTAAAAAATCCAGTTAAAACAATCACAATTTTAGCAAAGTTGTAGGATATAAAATAAACTCACAGAAATCATCATCTATATATTACTAGCAAAGTCCAACAAAAAGAGGTATAAAGAGAAATTCCATTTATAATTACTGCAGATAATAAAAAAAAATACTTCACAGTCTATGTGCCAAGACAAACCCATCAACTATATGAACACATTTACAACATGCTTTTCAAACAAATAAAGTTAGATCTAAACAATTGGAGGATTATTAATTGTTCATGGATAGGCTAAGCCAATATAAAAAAAGACAATTTCACCTAAATTTATTTATTTATTCAGTGTCATAACAATCAGACTACTATAGAATGATTTCACAAAGCTAGAAAAAAACAATAACAAAATTCATCTGGAAGAACAACATGTCCAGAATATCAAAGGAAACAATGAAAAAAAAATGTGAAAGAAGGTAGCCTAGCAGATTTCAAACTGTATTACAAAGTGATAATCATCAAAACAATCTGGTACTGGCTAAGAGAGTAGTGAATCAGTGGAATAGATTAGATACACAAAACATGGTAGTAACATGGTAATATAGTGTTTAATAAACACAAAGATTCAAATTTTGGGGACAAGAAACTATTTGACAAAAATAACTGGGAAAATTAGAAAATAGTTTGGAAGTAACTAGGTATAGACCAACAACTCATACCATATACCAAGATAAGGTCAAAATGGGAATATGATATAGATATAAATTGTGATATTATAAGCAAATTAAGGGAGCATGGAAAAATTTACTTGTCTATTCTATGGATAAGGGAAGAATTTATGATCAAGTAAAAATAGAGAAGTTCATTGAAAGTAAAATAGGTAATTCTGATTACATGGAATTAAAAAGTTTTGCACAGAGAAGACCTATGTAGACAAAATTAGAAAGAAAGCAGGAAATGGAGGAGGAGGAGAATCACCAAGGCAATATTCACAGCACCAACAGTAACTATAAATACACCAGCATAGTTCTGAATTGCAAAATATAACAGACTCTCCATACAAAAGAGAGAATCAAAACATTTATTCAGATACTATAAAGTCAAATCCCCAAGCCAGAGAACAGAATTCATCATAGCTACAAAGAAATCTATACACAATAATACTGCAGAGAGCAACACCATCCCAAAGCCATCACAAACACACACTCACAAGCCTAGCTGTCTCCTTGCCTATATCCTCTCTCTTCCCTCCATCTAACTGCTCTGACTTCCAGCTTTCTGCTCCACCCATTCAGCAAACTCCTCCCACCATAGCCTCCATTTGATAACATCCAGTCTATTAGGAGACAGGGAAGATCTTCAAATTATCATTAAGATTATGGGTGGAAGGGGAGGGAAAAGAAAATTTACAATACCTTTCTCTTACAAAGGCCTCATTTCTCATATATAGAGAGAACTGAATCAAATTTATAAGAATACAAGTAATTCGGGGTGGCTAGGTGGGGCACAGTGAGTAAGAGCACTGGCCTCGGAGTTGGGATGACCCGGGATGGAAACCAGCCTCAGAAAACGAGCACCCACACATAAATAATGACCAGCCGTGCAACCTTGAGCAAATTACTTAACCCCAACTGCTTAAAAAAAAAAAAGAATACAAGTAATTCCCCAATTGATGAATGGTCAAAGGATATGTACAGACAAGAAAAAAAATCAAAGCTATCTATAGCCATGAGGGAAAAAATGCTCTAAATAACTCTTAATTAAAGAAATAAAAATGAAAACAACTCTGAGGCACCACCTTACACCTATCAGATTGGCTAATATAACAGAAAAGGAGAATGACAAATGTTGGAGGGGATGTGGGGAAAACGGAACACTAATGCACTTTTGATGTAGTTGTAAACTGATTCAACCACTCTGGAGAACAATTTGTCCTTAACCCAAAGGGCTATAAAATTATACGTAGCCTTTTACTCAGCAATACATCCAACAGGTTAATATCCCAAAAAAATCAAAGGAAAAGGAAAAGTATCCATATGTACAAAAATATTTATAGCAACTCTTTGTGTTGGCAAAGAATTGGATGCTGAGGAAATGTCTATCAATCAGGGAATGGATGTACAAGTTGTAGTATATGATTGTAATGGAATACTACTATTTTGTAAGAAATGACTAGCAGTATTGTTTCAGAAAAACCTGGGGAGACTTTTATGAACTGATGCAAAGTAAAGTGGGAACAACCAAGAGAACATTGTACACAGTAACAGCAATATTTTAAGGGTGATCAATTGTGAATGACTTAGCTATTCTGATCAATATAATGATCCAAGACAATTCTGAAGAACTTATGATGAAAAATGCTGTCCACCTCCCAAGAAATAACTGATAGAATCTGAATGCAGATTGAAACATAATTTTTATGATATTTTTCTTGCTTTTCTTAATTTATTAATATTTTAATAATTTTTCTTGCTTTTCTTAATATGGAAATATGCTTTACATGATTTCACATGAATAACTGATATCAAATTTCTTGACTTCTCAATGGGTGGAGGAGGGTTGAAAGAATTGGAAAGAATTAAAAACACAAAAGAATTTTAAATTAATGTTTAAAATAAATAAATATTTTGAAGTATACTTAGAAACCACAGATTGATAAATTATTGTAAAAAGTAAATTTGATCGTAAAAAGAATTTGATCAAATTCTTCTTTATAAAAAAAAAGTATATGCTATAGTGAAAAGGCAACTGGACCATGTGTCAGAAAACCAGAAATTCAGTTCCAATTCTACCGGGACATAGCTGTATGACCATGAATGGATCACTTCCTTTCTGAATCTCCACTTCCTCATACTGAAATTAAGTATTCCTTTCAGCTTTAATGCTCTGCCATTCAGTGACCTGGTTAAGTAATCATTAGGAGTTGGTTCAGTGGCTTCTGGAAGGTGATCTTCAGTGGAGTGCCCCAGGGACCTGTGTGTGGGCCTGTGCTATTTAAAATTTTTATTATTGACTTAGATAAAGGCATAAATGTCATGCTCATCAACTCTGCAGATGATACAGAGCTGGGAGGGATAGCTAACATGCTGGATGACAGAGTCAGGATTCAGAAAGCTTTTGACAGGCTAAAGTATTGGACTGAATTTAATTAGATGACGATAGTTATTAACATAAACTCTGACATGAATTAGAAAAAATAACTTCAGAAATACAACAAAAGGGAAGTGTAGTTAGACAACAGTTCATCTGATACAGACCTAAAGGTTTCAGTTGATTGCAATTTTGCCACAAGCAATTAAACAGTGGTTCCCCCTGAATGCCCCAGGGATCTGTGCTTGGGCCTTTCAAGCAAAGGTTGGATGAGCACTCATTTAATCTTTACAGAGAGAATTATTTTTTAGGTATTGGCCAGAACTGATGAACATTGAGGTCTCTTCTAGTCAAAAAAAAAGACTGATTTTTTAGATTGAAAGTATAAATGGGGGGGGGGGGGCGGCTAACTGGTGCAGTGAGTAAGAGTACCAGCCTCGGAGTTGAGATGACCCAAGATCGGATCCGGCCTCAGAAAATGAGCACCCAAACACAAATAATGACTGGCCATGTAACCTTGAGCAAGTTACTTAACCCCAATTGCTTAAAAAAAAAAAAAAGAAAGTATAAATGGGGGAAGAATGGCAAAGCCAACAAGGTAGAACAAAGCAGTATAACTCAGATCTTTCCTACAACTACTCCAACAAAGGTCTAAAGAAGACACCAGACTAAGGAAATCCAAGGAAAAAACAAAGTGAGTCATTTTCTAGCCCAGAAAGGAGACAAATAAAGGTCTCTTAACATGATGGATGAAACTAACCTGTAAGACCATATGCAGAGCATTCCAGGGCAGGGCCTGAGCTGGTAAAGGAGGAACCACCTGGCAGTTGTGTCCCTCTGATGGCAGAACTGAGTCACAGATCCTTTGTGGAGCGAAGCATGTTTGACCTGTAGCTGCATATCCACTTAAGGAGCAGAGTAGTAAATGTGTGGCTCTAACCCTGAAACAATGTTTCAAGTGAAGGCTTGAGCCGAGTCTGACACCAGCAGCTGAGTAACCAGAGCAGAGAACACAGACTAATAGGGAATTTCCAAATTTTATTCCAAATTCGTAGAGTATCTTAGTTAACTGACAGGGGCTTTGAGCAGAACAATCAACTACAGCTCTGACCAGGAACAAGTCTATAGTTTTGTCACTCAGAGCCAAACATAAGTCAGGAATTTGCAATGCTTAGACAAGGAGCCAGCAATCAGAATTCGCCTAGATTGAACTGTTTGGGGCACACTGAGAGTTTTCAGATCAGTCTAAGCCACCCCTGATATTACTGAAGAACACAGCACTCAGTACCTGAAGAAAGTAGCAACAGGACTCCTAAGAAGGTAAATATGGGCCAAACATATCACAGGCATTCCTTGTGGAAGTGTACAGAACCTGTCCCTAACAAAAAATCCCAATTTGGAAAGTAAAAATGGAAAAATGAATAGAAAAAGGTTTCTATGATAAAGAGTTATGAGAGAGTCAGTGCCCAAAACACACACCCAGAAGAAAAGAACGATTCCCAAACATTTGCAAGTAAACCTCAAATAAAATCGCAGCTTGCACTACGAGGTCAACTGAAATTCCTTGGAGAAATGAAGCAAGAAACAAACATTGCTGCTGTTGTTTGTTTGGTTTTTTTTTTTTTGTCAGTTAAAATGATGATATAAAAGAAGTAAGAGCACTAGAGGAATGATTTGGAAAAGAAATGAAGGTTTTAGAAGAAATATTTGATAGAAGAATCAATAATTTAGTACAAATACAAAAACTTTATGCAAGTAACAGACTCCTTGAAGATAAGAATAAACCAAAGAAAAATTAATGATTCATTGAAACAAGAAATGTAGAAGGAGATGTAAAGTATTTCATATTTTTAATTGACCCAGAAATAAAGTCAAAGAGAAAGAATTTAATAATCATTGAATTGCCTGAACAAAGGCATGACCAAAACAAACAAAAAAGTCTAGACATCATATATTTTTAAATCATTAAATGAAATCTATTAGAACCAGAGGGCAAAGTGAAAGTAGAAGGAAATAATGGTCAGTCATTTACTGGAAGAAATCTCAAAATGAACACTCCCAGCAACATCATAGCCAAAATCCAGATCCTTTAGATCAAAGAAAAAGGACTGCAAGCAGTGAGGAAATAGAGAGGGGTTGGAGAGAGAGAAGAACGAGAGAGGGGAGAGAGAGAGAGAGAGAGAGAGAGAGAGAGAGAGAGAGAGAGAGAGAAGAGCAAGACAGAGAGATGGAGACAGAGTTCAATACTACAGTCAGGTCACACAAGATTTAGCAGCTACCATTGTAAAGAAGCCAAGAGGCAGCCAGGTAGAGAAGTTCTGGGCCTAGAATCAGGAAGATTCATATTTCTGAGTTCAAATATGGCCTCAGACACTTATTAGCTATGTGACCCTTGGGCAAATCAATTCACCATATTTATCTTAGTTCCTCATCTGTAAAACAAGCTAGAAAAGGAAACCACAAAGCACTCTAGTATCTTTGCCAAGAAAACCCCAAATGGGGTCATGAAGAGTCAGACACAGCAGAAATGAATGAACAACAACAGCAGCAAGAGGAAAAATAAGAGATAGGATAGATATATGGAGGGAATAGTCATAATCAAAACCAACTCTAAGTTCATAAGATGTATTGTGAAGAGGGGGGGGGAAGAGAGAGAGAGAGAGAGAGAGAGAGAGAGAGAGAGAGAGAGAGAGAGAGAGAGAGAGGAAGAGGAAGGAAAGGAAGGAAGGAAAGAGAGAGGAAGGAAGGGGGTAGGGAGCAAGGAAGGAACTCATGATCAGGGTCTGGGCAAGAGAAAGAGAAGAGCGGTAATGAAGCAGAAGCAGATTACATCAAGAGTAGAACATTGGTCCTGAGCACACTCTCTGCATACCATCCTTTTCTTTTTTTGTAAAGACTGTGCAGAGCACAAAGAAAGGGAAAAGTATAAAAGACTAAGATGAAAAAAAAAATCACAATCAACTATCATCATTGAGAATGTGAATGGAATTAACTCACCCAGAAAATGGAAGAGAATAGCAGACTAAATTAGAAAATAGACTATAATCATATGCTATTTACATAAAAACATATGAAACAGGGGCGGCTAGGTGGCGCAGTGAATAGAGCACCGGCCCTGGAGTCAGAAGGACCTGAGTTCGGAGCCAGCCTCCAACACTTAATCCACACAAACAAAAACCTAGCTGTGTAACCTTGGGCAAGTTACTTAACCCCAATTGCCCTAAAGGGGCGGCTAGGTGGCGCAGTGAGTAAGAGCGCTGGCCTCGGAGTTGGGATGACCGAGATCAGATCCGGCCTCAGAAAATGAGCACCCACGCATAAATAATGACTAGCCGTGTAACCTTGAGCAAGTTACTTAACCCCAATTGCTTTAAAAAAAAAAAACATATGAAACTAAAATTCAGAGTCAAATAAAGGATTAAAACAAAATCTATTATTCTTAGGCTGTGCTAAAAAAAAGAGCTAGACATGATAATAACAAGAAATAGATGTTATTAAGAGAGATAAATAGAGAAATACATGATTGTAAAAGGTGCCAGAGACAGTGAATTAATATAAATATTTTACAGATGTGCATTGAATGGCAATAAGTCTAAATACTTAAAAGAAAGATTAAGCAAATTGCAGGAAGAAATAGATAATAAAACCATAATAGGTGGGGCCCTTAATATTAGAGACATTGATCAGAGGAATAAATGGAATAAATACTATATAGAAGCAAATACACAATATATCTAGTGTTAGTTAAAGTCAAAGAACTGAGTGCCTGGAGCAAGAACTCATTATTTGCAAAATCCATACTGGGAAACCTAGAATACAATCTGGTAAGAAATTTGGTAGAGATCCATATTTCACGCTGTATAACAAAATAAGCTCCAAAAGGGCAAAAGACTTAGACTTAAAAGTAGGAAGAAATTACCTTTCAGATCAATTGATAGAGAATAGTTCATGACCAAACAAGGAATAAAGAAAATCAGAGAAAATAAAAAGGAATATTTTGATTACATAAAATTAAAGTGTTTCATAAACAAAATCAATGTAGCTAAAATTAGAATGGAAACATAACTGGGGGAGAAATCTTTGCAAGAAGTTTCACTGATAAATACCTCATTCGTAAGATATATAAGTAACTGATTAAAAGTTATTATGCCATAAAAAGTGATGAAAGTTATGGTTTTAAATACATTTGGGAAGATGTGTATGAACTGATACAGAATGAAGCTAGCATAACTAAGAGAACAATTTATATTATAACAGCACTGTAAAAAATTGAAATACATGAAAACTCTGATCAATACACTGCTATCCATCTTCTGACAGAGGGGATGTACTAAATATGCAGAATGAGACATGCGTTTTTGGACTTGAACAGTGTCAGAAATTGTTTTTGTTTTTTGCTTGACTATGCTTATTTGTTACCTGGTTATTGTTTTTTCTTACACTAGGGGGGGAAATGGTGGGTAACAAAATTGATGCTTGTTAATTTAAAAAATATTTAATTAAAATATTTGTAGACAACATTATAAAGACAAACAAGATTCAGAAATATAAGAACTCTCATCAATGCAATGACCAATAATGAAGCATGTTCCAAATCCTGACAGATTAGTGTTAAGCTCACCTATCTGTGAGTTCAAGATGAGACATAATATTTGGATGTGGACAATGTGGGAACTGTTTTCCTTAACTATGCATATTCCTTACAATAGGTTTGTTTGTTTGTTGTTGCTTTTTAAATAAATGAAGGGAATGGGAAGTAAAGTAAAATGCTTTTAAACTGAAAAAATAAAATTAATTTTTAAAAAAGAGAAAATAAGAAAGTTAATAGAGACATGTGAGGAACATTCCTAAGAACACAGTGAATGAAATCTATAAGAGACTCAATAATTAATAAATAAATATAATGATTAGGTTATGATATTAGGCAAGTCTTAGGTGGCATAGTACATAAGAGACTGTTAGACTGTTGGAGTCAGAAAATCCTGAGTTCAAATCTAGCCTCAAATACTAACTAATTATGTGACTGGGAAAGTCTCTTAACTTGTCCAGTTTCTAAACCCTTCTATGTCTGTTTCTTTGTCTGTAAAATGGGGATGATAATAGCACCTATTTCCCAGGGTTGTTGTGAAAATAAAATGATATATTACTTTTAAAGTGCTTTGTAAACTTTAAAGTGCTATGTCAAGCCAACTTTATTAGTATTATGTCATTTAACCTCTATGGATAGTTTTCTCATTTGTTAAAATGAGAGGTTTGAATAAGATGATTCCTAACTTTCTACTGAATTCTACTTTTACATAATTCTAAGTGGAAAAAGGCCTTACATGAAGACTTCTCTGATTTCCACTGCCCTACTCACACACCCCACCCCCAATTTTTTGTTCTCTCTTCCTGAAAACTTTGGAAATGAAATACATTCTTTTCTCCTTGCTTATCCAAACTCTTTGACGTGAATTAAAGAAAGAAGGCCAAAAATATTCTGCTTAATTGAAAGGGCATATTTTTCAGTTACTTTCCTGATCTGATCAAAACAGAAGGATATAGCATAAAGAATAAACAAAAGTGATCCAGTAGCTTCTGAAAGTGTTTTGTTCAGAGCTAAAAAGTAACTATAAACATACAAAACATCAGGCACGTGGGAAATGGGAGGTAAAATCAGGGGTATAAAGATAAAGGGATGCTGAAAAACAAGCACAACAAAATACTAGGAAGGCATTAATAACCAAAATACTAGGAAGGCATTAATAACCAATAAGGCATCAGGGGAAGGGAAGTTTGTTGTTTTGTTCCCATAAAAAGAAAGCAAAGTAAACTTTTTCAACCAGAAACCAGAGAACCAACATATTTCATTTAATTGTGTCACTCTCCCCCCTTTCCATGATATCTTCACTCTAAAATTAAGTGTGGGAAGAACTGTGAGAGCCCTTTGATCTTGGTCCACTGTCACACTGGGGAATTTCATTAATCTTTAACATTCTCACCCTCAGTTAATAAAAAAAAATTCCACAGTAACTAGAAAAATCAGCTGGAATCTTGATCTCTTCACACTTCTCCATTTCTTTCATTCACATTCTTTTAAAATTCCACTTGGGCCCAAAAAAGAAAAAAAAATACTTTATTAACAATAGCTAGGATTTATATAACACTTTAAGGCTTACAAAACACTTCACAAATAGTATCTCATTTTAACCTCACAATAACCCTAGGAAATTTTTTGTAGATTTTGCAAGTGAAGAAACTATTATGCAGATGAGGAAACTAAGGCAGACTTAAATGATTTGCTGAGGGTTGCACAGCTAGTAGTATCTGAGGTCACATTTGAACTCAGGTCTTCCTGACTCCAGGTTCAATGCACTAGCGACTAGACAACCTAGCTGCCTCCATTTCTACAATTATTAATGTACTTAGCAGTTAATTACATTGGAATCTTAGTGCACGTAAGCCAAAATATTTGTGAGATAAAGATGTAATGGGAAAGAAAAGGTTTGAAAAATCAAATTCACAAATTTAGGATAGGGGAGATTCTAAAAAAGATCTAAAGGACTGCAAACTCAAAATTAATCAACAGTATAATGGGATAGGCAAAAAAATACTAATGTGATCTTGGACTACATCAAGAGAGACATAGCTTCCAGGACTAAGGAGAGCTAATCACTCTGTTTTCTATCCATGTCAAACCCCATCAAGAGTTTTTGTTCCAAACTGAGAACCACAGCTTAAGGACATTGATAAACTAAAGATCTTCTAAGAGAGAGCCACTAAGATGGTAAATGGCTTGAAATATATGTCCTTCTCAGTTGAAGGAATACTGATGTTTAGCCTGTAGTAAAAAAAAAAAAATAGTATTTTTTTACTACAGGCTAAACATCAGTATTCCTTCTTCTATCAAGGGAACACAATTTCTATCTTCAAATATTTGAAGGGCTGTCACATGGAAGAAGCATTACATTTGTTCTGTTTGGCTTTGGTGGTTAGAAACCAAAAATATTGAGTTTAGACTTGATGTTAGGGTGAAAAATCTCCAAAGGTCATAGTCATCAAAAAGTAGAGAATGGCTTGCCTTTCTTTATAGGTCTTTAAACAGAGGCTGGATGACCACTTGTCAGCTATGTGGTACTGTGGGTTCTTTTCATTTAGGGATTGAACTAGCTGGCTGCTGAGGTCCCTTCTTTTTTTTTTTTTGTTTTTTGATTTTTTTGGAGGGCAATTGGGGCTAAGTAACTTGCCCAAGGTTACACGGCTAGGTTTTTGTTTGTGTGTGTTAAGTGTCTGAGGCCAGATCCGAACTCAGGTCCTTCTGACTCCAGGGCCGTTGCTCTATTCACTGAGCCACCTAGCCGCCCCTGTGAGGTCCCTTCTTACTACCATATTCTGTGATTTTGTAAAGGAATTGATTTGCCAAGTGATTGAAAAATGATCTTTATAAATACTAAAAATTTTCTTACCTTTATATTTCAAATTAGAATATAGTCCACTTTGCTGTAGTTTCTTCCAGAAAAGTTAGAAGCACATTGGAACCTCTAATAAACACCTTTCTCGTTTAAACAATAAATCTTTAGTCAAAACCAAAAATAAAAGAATGGAAAATAAAGAAGAAAAAAGAAAAAGTTAAATCAAAAGAAATAGATAAATAAATGCTGACTTTTTTCCCTTCACTTACTCACCCAATGAGGAGCAATACACTTGTTCTGTAATTTAGTTTTGGGGAATAGAAAGATGAAACTGGCTGGAGCATAAGGTACATAGGGGGTTGTAACACAAGATGAATCTGTCTGGAGTCCTCTTCTTTGCTCTGTACATTCTCTAACTTGGTAACCTTAACTCCCACCCATTTTTCATCTCTATAACAGAAGAATCCCAGATCTACATATCCAGCCCTTTTAATCTGCAGTCCCACATCACCAGCTCTATAGAAGAAATTTGTAAATGGATTTCCCATAGAAATATCAAATTCAACATGTCCAAAATAATTATCTCCCTTTCCCCAACCCATTCCTCTTCCAAACTCCCCTATTATTGTCAAGGATATTGCCATCTTTCTGGTCACTCAGGGTAGCAACTTCTAATTTATCTTCAACCTCACATATCCAACTAATTGCCAAACGTTATATTTTTGCAACACACTATCTGGTCCCTTCTCATTAACTGAATGTCAAATTCCTTATTCAAGTCGTCATCCTTTCCTAAGTTACAGAACTAGTCTCATATTTGCGCTCCCTAACTCAAGCTCCTCTCTCTTTTCTCTAATTCATCTTCCCCACAGCTAACAAACATATATTTCAAGCATAGAACAGACCATGTCACCCCCACCCCACTACTCAAATACTTGGGTGATGCACTATTACCTGTAGGATCAAATTTAAAATCATCTGCTTGACATTTACATTTCTTTACAAGCTGTCTTGGGGGTGGGGAAAAGTAATAAGGAGCTCGTCCAGTACTGTCAGGAGAGTGTGGAAGTATGAAATGATTTGCCCCTGAACATATATGTGTAGTAGAGGGATATAAAAAGAGATAGAGATAGATATACAGGTATACATATAGAACTAGAAAGAGAGAGACAAACAGTCACACAGAAGATAGAGACAGAAACAGACAGAGATGGTTCTGTGATCTCACTGATGTAGGTATTCCTTCCAAATATCCAAATTACAATTTACCCATTTCTATCTCTCTGACATGACTCTTACCCTTGTTTTCCTATGCATTTTCCACAAGAGGTTGTTTACCCAATGTACTGGGATTTCCTTGCTTTCTCCAGGCATTATACAGATGCCAGAGGAGCACTCAGGCTATAAATTGACTGTCCTTCACTATTGCCTCATGACTGGCTGTAAAGCCAAGCATGAGCAGTTTTCCAGAGTACTGCTGCTGTGAACAGCTTTCAAGGTTCTGATTACACAGTATAGTGAACTCTCTATTTATCCAGTGACAAATCAGAGCAAAACATTCACAGAAAATCAAAATATAGCATTCAGAATGTTATAACTTCACAACTTATCACTAAAGTGGCCACATAGTTTTCACCAAAGTGGTCACATAGTTTTAAGCAAAGTATATTCATTTAGTCAACCACAAAGTCCTTATCAATCACAAAATACAAAAGTCAAAGTCCTCCACCCCTAGGTCACAATTAAGTAACAATATCATCAGTCTCTACTCAGTAACCTCTTAAGGGGTAGTGGAAAGTACAAAGGCATCTACCCCTAAGTCACAATTAAGTTACAATATCATCAGTCTCTACTCAGTAACCTCTTAAGGGGTAGTGGAAAGTACAAAGGCATCCACCCTTAAGTCACAATTAAGTTACAATATCATCAGTCACTACTCAGTACACTCTTAAGCAGTGGTAGAAAGTACAAAGGCTTTCCACCCCAGGTCATAAGTGAATTACAATTTCATCAGTGAGCATTAAATGCCCAAGGACAGGTTTTTTCGTCTTGACTTGAGGCAGGCTCTCCATTGCCATGGTTCTTCTTCCATGGTCCCAGCTCCTACCTGAACCCACCAAACTGTCACCTGGGTTCAAAAGCAGACAGCTCCCAGTTCCTTGTCCAGCTCTCCATTCAGTTCCTGTTCCATATTGAAGCTCACAGTATCCAGTCCACCTCAAGACCGTCACAGTCTCTGCTCCTGGGAAGACAAAGCTTAACTAAGACACAGACAAAGTATTGACACCACAGTCATTCTTCCTCTGGCAGCTCTGGCTAGCCCTTGGAAGTCTTTGGCAGCTCTGGCTGATTCTCAGAAGCTCTTAGCAGAAGTTTCAATTGGCTCTCAGAAGAAGCTCCACCACCATAAGTTCTGTTTTCAAAATCAAAATCATTTTCTCCAGCTCCATTCTCAAAATCAAAATTATCTTCTCCATCCTGGGCCTCTCCTCCCCCTCCTCCAGCTGCTTTCTCCAAGAAGTTCTGTCTCAGTTCTCAGTTCTCATTTCTCTTCTCAGTTTTTCTCAATTCTCAGTTAAGTCTTCAGTCCAGCAGTAGTAGCCCAGTCTCCAGATGCTCACTGAGAGAAATCCAGGCCTCTCTCAGCTTTTCCTTATATATGGTAAAGTATCTCCTCCCTGTTCAACCCCTTCCTTTTATGTCAGCAACAGGGGTTCATACCTTCTGTTTCTTAACAGAGACTTGACATAATTAATTTGAAACTAATTGCTAAGTACCTGTTAGCTTGCCAATACAAAAGGATCTTCAAATTTAATTACTATTACACGAATTCATTTCCTTTCTACTCATACATTCTCTCCCTTCCTTAAGAATCCCTTGCTTGTAATGTATTGCAGCATACTTAAAGCCATTATGTTCCTTCCTATGGTCCTCTGAGTAATACTAATTGTTCTGTCAACTGTCCCCAGCTGACAGTTTCCTTTCTTATACAAGCTGAATTGATTCTGCTTTAATTTTACATAGTAAAAATTGTCTATTTTGCCTTTTGCAATCACTTATATTGTTTGGTTATATATCCCCCCTCTTTTTTATCATCTTTTCATGCTTAGGGTGAATATGCATTTGAAGAAAATTACTTAATCAATCAACAAATTAACATTTATTAAGTGCCTACTATGCACCAGGCAGAGATTATGGTATAAAATGCTAAACTTATTTTTTAACAAACTGCTTTCTATTTTCTCCAGCAATTGCTGTTTAATAGAGAATCCTGTATCAAGAAATTTCTGCTCTTAAGTTTTTCAAACACTGGATTAGAGTTAACAAGTTAGATGATTTCTGAATTGGGTTATCTAGTCTGTTACACTAACAATTTTTCTATTTTTAACCAAATAACTTTTCATGATTATTATTTTAAAATATAGTTTGGGGTCTGATTATGTAGGATCATTTCATACTTGTACATTTTTATAATTTACTTTGAAAGTCTTTTTTCCTCCAAGTGAATTTTATTATTTTGTCTAATTCTATAAAGTAGCCCGTTGATAATTTTATTGGCATAGGAACAAATTTATGAACTTAGTTAACATCATTGTTTTTATAACATTAGAGTAGCTCAATCATGATCAATGATTATACAATGATTATCTGTCTCTTTTGAAAAATATTCTATAATCATATATGCATGACTTCAGGGCATCCTATAGTTTGACTCCTAGTTTCTTTTGAATCTTGTCATTTTGAATGACATTTCTGTTTTCTTGTGGTATTTATTATTGCTCTATAAAAATGCTAATGACTTTTACATATTTATTTGGCATGAAGCTACTTTATTGGCATTAATAATCATCTCCATTTGTTTCTATTTTGTTTCTCTGTGATTTTCTATGTAAACCATCCTATTGACAGCAAATAGGAATAATCATATCTCTTCTTTATTCTGCTTATGCCCTTAATTTATTTTTCTTTTCTTATTGGTTTTCACTAGCATCTTTAAAATTATGTCAAATAATATCAGGGAAAGTGAACATGTTTGTTTCATTACTGAATTTATGGGGGAAACTCCTAGTATTTTTTCACTGCAAATGGTATTATGGGTTTGGCTTTAGACAAATACTTTTAAAGCATATTACATATCAGAACTCAAAAATAAACAAAGAGTTTGGGAAACAAAAAAACTGTAATAGAGGAATGATCGTGACATGGGAGAGGGGCAGGCAGTGAATTCAATTATCAAAATATTTAATGTATCTTTCTCTATGTCAAATGCAGAGAAGATGGTGAATTGTTTATTTACCTCAATAATAATTCCATTTTAGGGAGTAACATACACACTCAATTGGGTATCTTACCCTAAAGGAAAGTAGTGAGGAGGGTATAAGAGAGGGGAATGATAGAAGGGAGGGCAGATGGGGGAGGAGGTAGTCAGAAGCAAATATTTTTGAAAAGGGACAGGGTCAAAGGAGAAAATAGAATAAATGGGGGATGGGATAGGATATGGAAATGTTTTCCATAACTACACATATATAACCTACATTGAATTGCTTGTCTTCCCAGTGGGGATAGGTAAGGAGGGAAGAAGGGAGAGAATCTGGAACTCAAAGTTTTATAAACAAATGTTAAAAACAATGTTGTTATATGCAACAAGGAAATAAGCTATATAGGCAATATCTTTCCCTACAGGAAAGTAAGGGTGAAGGAGAGGGAAAGGAGGAGATATAAAAGAGGACAGACTGGAAGAAGTGGTGATCAGTATGCTTGCCATCTTGGGGTGGGCATAGGGGAGAGATGATGAGAAAATTTGAAACTCAAAATCTTGTGGAAATGAATGTTGAAAACTAAAATAAATAAATAAATTCTAAAAAAATAATAACAATTCCATTTTTCAAAATAATGTTTCACCAGGAGAAAATATTTCTCTGGATCTCACTTTAAACAACAGGAAGAAATAATTATTGAAAGTACATGGTAGAGGGTGGCTAGGTGACACAGTGAGTAGAGCATCAGCCATGGAATCAGAAGGACCTGAATTCAGATTCTGCCTCAGACACTTAATACACACACAAACAAACAAACAAACAAAAAAACCTAGCCGTGTGACCTTGGGCAAGTTACTTAACCTCAACTGCCCTCCAAAAAGCAAAAAAAAAAAAAAAAGAACATGGTAGAGAAGAGGGAAATTTGACATAGTACAAAATATGTTCTATATTTTTAGGAAAGCATATTCTGAAGTGATTTAAAAGAGGTCTCTCTGTGTGTGTGTGTGTGTGTGTGTGTGTGTGTGTGTGTGTGTGTGTATGCAGGCAGGACAAACGTCTTAAAATTCTGTATGTGAAGGCGGGGAGAAGCCAAAATGGCAGTGTAGAAGCAAGAAGACACTGCACTCCCCCTAAAACCACCTCAAATACCTATAAAAATGACTCTAAACAAACTTTGGGACTACAGAACCCACAAAGTGACAGAGGGTAACAAACCTCCCACCGAAGAGAGCCCAGCAGACTGGCAGGAGCAGTCTATGGCAACATGCTCAGAGCAGAGCCCAGGCCCCTGTGAGTTTTATCCCCAGGGCAGCCCGACCAGCCAGGGCTACAGGGACTTTAGTAGAGTGGATCACCAGCATTTGTGGCGGTTTCCAGAATTATCAACCAAAAATGCCAAAGACAAAGTGAGAAGCCAGTGGCTTTTGGGAACAGGAGGCCCAGGAATGCAGTCTGGCCATAGGGCTGAGGTGCAGCTATGTGTCTGCTTCTGAGCTCCTGGCCTGCAGATTGTACAGGGACCAAGCAACCAGTCTGAGGGGTAAGCACTATTTCTTTAACCTGTTTGGATCTGGATTGCTGTCTAGGGTGGAAGTCCTGAGGAGCATGGCCAGTGTGCCAGAGCCAGTGGAGGCTTCTGAGATGGCACCCAGCTAATAGCTCCAGCAGCTGAGAAAACTCCAGAGATTTGAGATAAAGTTCTCCTCTCTGGAGGCAGAGTTCTACTGTGGCAAAAAGCTCAAAAGTCAAGTAACTGAGTGGCAACATAAGTAAGCAAAGGAAGCAAACCAAGCACAGGAATCTGACACTGGACTCCTTTTGGGGGGACAAAAAGGATCAAAGCATTGAACAAGAAGAATACAACAAAGTCAGAACTCCTGCACCAAAAGCTTCCAAGAAAAGAATAAGCTGCTTACAGGCCACAGAGGAGCTTCAGAAGGATTTTGAAAAACAAATAAGAGAAGTGGAGGAAAAACTGGGAAGAGAAATGAGAATGAAGCAAGAAAATCATGAAAAGAGAATCAAAAACCATGAAAAGAGAATCTGACTGAAGAAAATAACACCTTAAAAATAGACTAACTCAAATGGCAAAAAGAGGCTTAAAAAGCCAATGAGTAGAAGAATGCCTTAAAAAGCTGAATTTGCCAGATGGAAAAAGAATCTCAAAAGCTCACTGAAAAGAATCATTCCTTCAGAATTAGATTAGAGCAAATGGAAGCTAGTGACTTTATGAGAAATCAAGATACTACTAAACAGATCCAAACAAATGAAAAAATAGAAGGCAATGTGAAATATCTCACTGGAAAAACCACTGACCTGGAAAATAGATCCAGGAGAGATAATTTAAAAATTATTGGACTACCTGAAAGCCATGATCAAAAAAAAAAAATAACCTAGAAATCATCCTTCAAGAAATTCTCAAGGAAAATTGCCATGATGTTTTAGAACCAGAGGTCAAAATAGAGGTTGAAAAAATCCACAGATCACCTCTTGAAAAAGACTGCAAAAAGAAAACTCCTAGGAATATTATAGCCAGGTTCTGGAGTTCCCAGATCAAGGAGAAAATATTACAAGCAGCCAGGAAGAAACAATTTGAATATTATGGAAATACAATCAGGATAACACAGGATCTAGCAGCTTTTACATTGAGGGATCAAAAGGCTTGGAATATGATATCCCAGAGGTCAAAGGAGCTGGGATTAAAAACCTACCCAGCAAAACTGAGTATCATGTTTTAGTGGAAAGTATAGTTATTCAATGGAATAGAAGACTTTCAAGCATTCTTTTTTTTTTTTTTTGGAAGGCAGTTGGGGTTAAGTAATTTGCCCAAGGTCACATGGCTAGGTTTTTGTTTGTGTGTGCGTTAAGTGTCTGAGGCCAGATCCAAACTCAGGTCCTTCTGACTCCAGGACCAGCATTCTACTCACTGCGCCACCTAGATGCCCCTGACTTTCAAGCATTCTTGATGAAAAAAACAGAGTTGAATAGAAAATTTGACATTCAGATACAAGAAGCAAGAGAAGCATGAGAAGGTAAACAGGGAAAAGAAATCATAAGGAACTTATTAAAGTTGGACTATTTACATTCCTACATGAAAATATGATCATTGTAATTTATGAAGCTTTTCTCAGTATGAGAATAGTTGAAAGGAATATAAATGTGTATATGTATATTATATATATATATATATACACACACACATACATATATATGTATATATATATACATACATGTGTCTATATAGGAGGTTATATGGGCAAATGAATACATATGTGAGTGTGTGTATATATGTACACAGTTATACATAGACAAAGGACACAGGACCAGTTGAATAGGAAGGGATGATACTTAAAAGGTGTAATTGAGAGGTGAGAGGGGAATATAATGTGAGGCGATGGGAAAAGACAGAATGGGGTAAATTATCCCATATAGAAGAGGCAAGGGATATCTTTTACAATGGAGAAGAAGAATAGGAAGGCAAAAGGGAATGGGTCAACCTTACTCTCATTGAATTTGGCTTAGGGAGGGAATGACATATACACTAAATAGGGTATCTCGCCCTACAGGAGAGTAGGGGGAAAGGGATGAGATGAGGGATGATGGAGGGTAGGGCAGGTTGGCAGGGGGAGGGAAGTTGGAAGCACACACTTTTGAAAAGGGACAGGGTCAAAGTAGAAAAAAGAGCAAGTGGTGGGTGGGATAGGATGGAGGGTAATATAATCAATCTTTTACAATATATCCACTATGAAAAATGTTTTGCATAGCTACACATTTACAACCTATATTGAATTGCTTATCTTCCCATTAATGGTGAGTGATGAGGGAGGACTGGAAGGAATCTGGAACCCAAAGTTTTAAAATCAAATGTTTAATATATATGTAATATTTTACATGCAACTGGGAAATAAGGTATACAGGCACTGGGGTATAGAGATCATCTTGCCCTATTGGAAAGTCAGAGGGGGGATGGGATAGGATATAGGAGAGAGCAGATTGTGGGAGGGGGTATACAGTGTGATTGTTTTTTTGGGGTGGTGGGTAGGGGAAAGACAGGGAGAAAATTTGTAATTCAAAATCTTGTGGAAATGAATGATATAAACTAAAAATAAACAAAATTTAATTAAAATAATAAATTCTGTATGTGAAATTAGGTCTAGAGCAGGAGTTCTTATATCTGGAGTATGTGACCTTTTAATATATATTTTGAAAACCATATTTCAATATAGTTAGTTTCTTTTAAAATTCTGTATATTTTATGCATTTAAAAACTTTCTGAGAAGATACCCATAGACTTCATCAAACTGCCAAAGGAGATAATCACACACACACTCACACACACACATTATGAATCTGCATTAACAAGAGAGGAAGTTCTAAAGAATGAAATTCAAAAAACAGAAATTACTCAAATGTGGAAAAATATAAGAGGGTCACTAAAAGGATTTGTATTAGCTGTATGATCCTGGTCAAGTCACTTAACCTCTGTCTGCCTCAGTTTCCTCAACTATAAAATGAGGATAATAATAGCACCTCCTTCCACTGTGAAGATCAAATGATATGATATTTGTAAAGTAGCACAGTAACTGGTACACAGCAGGTGATTAATAAATGCATGTTTTCTTCCTTCCAGGCAGGAAATCTGTTCTAATTAATTTGTCACACCTTCTGAATCATATATGAAAGTATCAAGTTTCCTCTCCAGAGGGAAGAAAGACTTCAGCTTTGGACTTGGCCAGGTCTCCTCAGCCCTCACCTTCAGCCAGAGATGGATCTTGCTTGTGTAGAGGATTTTGAACTTCCTACATCATCAGAACCCTATCATCATAACCCTAGGACAACAGCAAATGGTAACAATGTCTACATCAGGAGACAAGGACAAACTGAACTTACGAGTCTATGAGGAGTCCAGCAAAGAAACTATACCATACATAAGGGTAACTTCCTGAGTACCCCAGAAATGAGAGAAAACGATTTCCAGGAACTCAGAGCTGTGACTTGTGCTTTCCAAACTGGACTTCACTTACCGTTGTACTGTATACATGTTTGTTGTCTCATTTATAAACTTAAAACACTATATAAAATATGGTTGTTGTTGCTTATAGGATAGTGTGTCACAGATATTTTGGAAATATTTTATACCATTATAATAATTATCATACCAAGTATTTTATACCATTTATTCTTATTGTATCCCCTTAGTAAATACCCCTTTTCTAAAAGTTACTAAAGTTGGGTTACTAAATTGATTATCAACTGATAATCTTAAAGGAAAACATTAATGGGGGCTCAAGTCAACAGCATTAGAGAGAATCATCCTTACTCCTCAGAAATACCCCTATAATCTTAAAGTTAAAATGAAGCCAGCCTCTGGAGACCCAACTCATCAATGGGGGCAACAGTTAGTATGATGATCCTCTGAGCCTATACATGGACTATAAAAATACATGTATAGATTATAAGCAAGGACAGGCAATGAAGTATGAATACAAAAGACTCTCAAAACTATAAAAATAGTGCCTGGGGCACAAAAAATCTCAGAATGAGCTAAGAATGACAATTCTAAATACAATAGAAAGAATTTTTAAAACAACTATTTTGGAGGTGAGAGAAAGCTCAAAGAAGAGTTATGAATGCTGTTCAAGTTAAACAGGATGTTTATAACAGATAAATGAATAGAACTATCCACCTTATATTTTTCTTCTCTTTTCTCTTCCCAGAATTATCTTTCAACTAGGAATGATGGAACAAACACATGTAATAAAAAATACAAATATCAAAGTAAGGAAACCCTATACCAATATAGTTCAACACCTTCCCTTCAATGTATAATGATAGGAAGTTACCTAAATCACTGTGAGATTAAATGACTAGCACAGGGTTGTTCAACTAGTATATGTCAGAAACACAACTTGAACTTAGCTCTTCCTGGCTCTGAAGCTAGCTATACATACATACATACATACATACATACATACATACATACATACATACATATATCTATCCACTTTACCATACTGCCTTTGTTTGGCAAAATTTTTAATATTTTATACTTGTGGGCAAGATAGAGACATGGGCTAGATGATAATTATGAGTATTCAGAACTGGTTAAATGAATGTACAAAAGAGTGGTCACTAAAATCTTAGTACAGCACTTAAGAAATGTTTGTGGAGGGGCGGCTAGGTGGCACAGTGAATAGAGCACCAGCCCTGGAGATAGGCAGACCTGATTTCAAATCCGGCCTCAGATGCTTTACGCTTACTAGCCATGTGACCTTGAGCAAGTCACTTAACCCCAATTGCCCCTCCAAAAAAGAAAAAAGTGTTTGTAGACTTGATTGAGTAAATGACAATTCAATGGAAGATCTGCGTATCCTGGAGGCTTGTTTTGGATCTTGAGTTATTTAACATGTTTACTGATTATTTGGATGCATGCCATAAGTTCAATAAAGGTCAACATCATTACAGTGCAAACAAAAAGGGTGAAATGACCTTAGGCTACATAAAAGGAAGACACAATGCCCAGAAATTATAAAGGAGATTGTTAATCTGTTCTGTACCCTCATCCCATCAAATTAGGTTCTTGATGCCACATTTTATTTTATTTTTTAACAATATTTTATTTTTCTCCAGTTATTAAAGACAATTTTAAACATTCATTTTTTAAATTTGAATTTAGAATTTTTTCTCTCTCTTTCATTTCTTCCTCCCTCTAAGAGAGTAAGGAATTTTATATAGGTTATACATGTTCAATCATGCAAAACATATAGTCATATTAGTGATATTGCAAAAGAAGACATAGGCCCAAAGTGGAAAAAAAACATCGAAAAAATAGAAAAAGTGAAAAAATACTATGCTTCAATCTGCATTCAAATTCTATCAGTTCTTTCTCTGCAGATGAAGAGATTTTTTTCATCATGAGTCCTTTGGAATTGTGGCTAATATTCACTGTTGATCATTGTACAGTATTGTTATTACTGTGTAGAATATTCTCCTGGTTCTGTTCACTTCCCATTGCATCAGTCCATGTAATTCTTTCCAAGTTTTTCTGAAATCTGTCTGCTCATCATTTCTGACATTCCATTACAATCATATGCCACATTCCCTAATTTATGGGCATACATTCAATTTCTAAATCTTTGCCACTACAAAAAATGCTGCTATAAATATTTTTGAGCAAATAGGTCCTTTCCCCTTTTCTTTGGGATGTAGAACTGGTTGTGGGATTGTGGGGTCAAAGAGTATGCACAGTCTGATTGCCCTTTGAGCATAGTTCCAAATTGTTCTCCTTGAATGGTTGGATCAGTTCATAACTCCACCAACAGCACTTTAGTATCCCAATTTTTCCACATCCTCTCCAATATTTATTATTTTTGTTTTCTGCCTGATGGTGCTTCAGAGTTGTTTTAATTTGCATTTCTCTAATTAGTAGTGTTTTGAAGCATTTTTAAATATAACTATTGATAGCTTTGATTTCTTTGTCTGAAAACTGCCTTATTATATCCTTTGAACATTTATCAATTAGAGAATGGTTTATATTTTTATAAATTTTAATCAGTTCTCTATATATTTGAGAAATGAGGCCTTTATCAGACACTTGCTGTAAAAAAATATATTTCCCAGCTTTCTACTTTCTTTCTAATCTTGGTTGCATCGGTTTTGTTTATGCAAAACCTTTGAAATTTAACATAATAAAAATTGTGCATTTTTCATTTAGTAATGCTCTCTATCTCTTTATTTGGTCATAGATTTTCCCCTTCTCCATAGATCTGAAGGGTAAACTCTTTGCTCTCTTAATTTGCTTATGGTATCTCCCTTTATGTTTAAATCATGTACCCATTTTGATCTTATCTTTTTATAGCATGTTAAGTTATTGGCCTATACCTAGTTCCTACCATATTGTTTTCCAGTTTTCCCAGCAGTTCTTTTCAAACAGTGAATTATTGTTCCAAAAGCTGGAGTTATGGAGCATTATACTACTCTGGTCATCAACTGCTGTGTCTTATATACCTAATCTATCCCATTGATCCACCACTCTATATCTTAGCCAGTACAAGATAGTTTCAATGATTACCATTTTATAATACAGTCTGAAATCTGGTACAGTTAGACTTGGTACCACATTTTAGGAAATCTCCTAACAAAATGGGGTATATGTAAAAGAAGGCAATCATGATGGTGGGTGCACAGGGGCTGTGCCATATGAAGATCACTTCAAGAAAAGAGTTTCCCTGAAGAAAAGAAGACTTAAGAAGGACATAGAGTAAACTAGGCTGCCTGGTGAATAGCACAGAGTCAGGAATGACCAAAGTAGTCTAATACTTCATAACTCATAATTTCATAACTCCAGCTTTTGGGACAAGAATTTACTATTTGACAAAAACTGATTGGAAAACTGGAAAAAAGTATGGCATAAACTAAGTATAGCCCAATATCTTACATGGCATAAAAAAAAAGATCAAAATGGGTACATGATTTAAACATAAAAGGAGATACCATAAGCAAATTAAGAGAGCAAAGAAGAGTTTACCCTTCAGATCTATGGAGAAGGGAAAAAAATCTATGACCAAAAAAAAAAGATAGAGAGCATGGCCTCAGACAAACTAAAACCTGGAAAAGACCTTAATTTAGAAAGGCCAATATCACCCACAGTATCCAGGGCCATCTCCAGTTGACTTTGTCTTACCACTGGACATCAATAACTTTCAAGGAGAGTAAGACTGACCACAGCTCTGCCATACTTATGTCTACTTCATGCACAAATCAAGAGATCACCCTTGAGATGGACAAACAATAGTAGCAACTACACTGTTGGCTGCAAAGACTCTGCCTAGTATGCTAGTTTAACTCTTACATAGAAACTGCAGCATTTTTATAGGAGCAGTGTGCTGTTTTACTTGTTTTGTATTAAATAAATATGATCAGAATTATTAAAAATAAAGGTTTAGGGTGGGCCTTAAGAGTTATTTGTAATTTTTCACATTTGTAGGGGCCCTGTGCTTCAACCCATGCAAATATCAATGGAAAACTATATAAAATCATATAATTAATCTTTAAAAATGAATTGCACAAATACTACATGGGAAAATCTTACTTTAACAGCATTACACATGAAAAATATTTGGTGGCATTAGTCAATTTCAAGCATGATTTGAAACCAAAAAAGCTAAGGCAATATAAACATACTTTGATAGAAATATAACATCTAGATGAAGTTAGTAGTTCTATTTCACCCTGTGCAATCAGTCCCCACCTAGAATTTCATGTCGATGTGTTGGAAATAAGTCACTTTAAGAGGAATATTTCCCAACTTAAATACTTAGGGTCAGGGTTGGAGGAGTCACTATGACAACAAGGTCCATATACTATATCATATGAGGAATAGTTGAAGGAATTAGAGATATTTTGCCTAAAAAGAGAAGACCTAGAAGAACATAATTGCTAATATCAAATTTATGAAGTGCTGTCTTATGGAAGAGGTAAACTTGTCCTGTGATACTCCAAAAAACAGAACTGGAGCCAATGAATGGAGGTATAAGGAGGCAGCAAAAGTTTAATGTAGGGAAAGGAGCATTAGATTTAGAAGATCTGAATAAACAGATGTAAGGAGGGGCAGTGGAGGTAGGGAGAAGGGAGAACAAATGCCAAGAGTAGGATACTGCATTCAGTTGTTCTCCCCTTTGCCCTCCAACCACACCCCTCTTGACCCTTGGAAACTATTACCATCAAGCGAAGTGTTGAAACATAAAAAGAATATAAACAGCTAATTCCTGCACGTTTGTGCTCTGAGAACAAGTCCCTTCTGACGCCAGTTCCTACTGTTCCAAGCTATAATACATCTGGGTAGGACAGGTGACCTTTGTGTTGTTATACCCCCACTTTGACCCAAACAATACCTGATTGTTGGAAGTGAAGCAATTTTCCCACTCTTAATTGAAAGGCTGGCAGGCTGGGTCAACTCCTTAGCTTCAGGTCACAATATTGTTTGGGACTCCTCTGAACACATTTCTTTTTGAGCCACCTTGTACTAATTTGACAATGCTGCCTAAAGATTGCTGCTTTTTACATAAGACTTCTTTGTTTTCTGATTCACAGTTCTGTAATACCTGACATCAAAAATATGCCATATTGTCAGCCAGAAAGTCTAGGAAATTGTGTCTATTAGGGTTTTGACAAAGTTTTCATTACAACAGAGGGTAAATATCATGTTGGGATAAGAGCTGGGATACAGGAGAAGTATGCAGACCGTAGGGTCTTTTTTTCTCCCAGACCTACCAGAGATGAAATAAGATCATCCAATCAAGAGCCCTTTTTTGTAAACTCATACCAAAAGCTCCCTAGCAACTGTCTTTTGTTGGAACAGAGGCAACTCTGTACTGCCCTTAACATTGGCAAGTTAACTAAAAGGAAACGCAACAATGTTATCTAAAACATACAAAGGGCATGAACTGATAGAGATAATGTCAAATAGATCAAGTGAATAATCTTAAAAAGAAATTGTTTAAAGACAAATGTTGGGGTTCTGTTTTGTTTTGTTTTTTGGTCTACACAACCAATGATGAAATTCAGTGTTGACTTGCCACTTCCTAACTATTTTTTATTTCCTGTTTTCCTCCTTAATACTAAGAGTAGAAATATAAACATAAATTTAAAAAAGGAAAAATCAGTTCTAGTCTTATTCAATACATACTATGTTTTAATTTAGTTCAAATACAAATAATAAAAATTGCCAGGTTTTGAACTTTATAAAAAAATTAGGAAGTGGCTTTTTTTGTTTGTCTTTTTTTTTTTTGGTGGGGTATATTGAGTTAAATTATGTTATAAAGTATTTCATTTTCCTAATCAATTCTAGTATTTTCCAACCATTTTTAGTGGCTATGAAAACCATTGAAATGTTGTTATTCTAATTCTGTCTCTTCTAAATAAACCTCAATTTGACTTTATTTTTAATCATTTAGAGATTTTTTAGTCAGAGAGAATTCTTTGCCTCAGTTTTCTGTTATGAGAGACAGTCATGGTCAGAAAATCAGAAAGGTAGAAGGAACCTCAAAAGTCACCTTGTCAAATCACTTAAATTTTTATGCATGTGGAAACTAAGACCCAGATAGATCCTCTTTCCTCCTCAAGAATCTTTTGCAGTCATGAATGAGATAATATGTAAAAGAAAATTTAAGAAGGTATAATTAATGAGCATAACAGTGATTGTTTACATAGCAGATTAAGTATGCAACATATTTACATACCCTATAATGTAGGTGCTATTATGATCCCCATTTTGCATATGAGGAAATTGAGGCTGAAATAGGTTAAGTGTGTTGCCCAGGATCACAAAGTTACTAAGTGACTGAGGCAGGATTTGAACTCAGATCTCCCTAAGCCCAAGCTGAGTTCTCTGCATTGTGCTATTTAGCTGCCTGTGTTCATGTTTCAGGTAGGGATGGAACTTGGTGGTTTCATAGAGTTCCTCCAAGTTCTAGAATTCTGTGATTTGGAATAATTTAATTTCTCTGGGCCTATGGTTTATACCTTGTAAAATTATTGATTCTATGTTTCCTGGTTTTGCTTACTTCACTTTGCATCAATTTCTATAAATCTTCCTATACTTCTATGTATTCATCATTTTTATTTCTTCTTACTACATAATAATATCCCATTATATTCATAAATCACAACTTGTTTTAGCCATCCCCAGATGGGCAGATATCTTTTTTTCTGCATCTATTTAGAATATATACTCTAAGGTGATTCGAAAAAGTATAGCCAATAGCCGTCTAAATGTATCTATCTTTAAAAGAGAAGACTGGGGTAGCAGGGAGGTATTTACATTACTTCAAGAATTACAACCACAGCTTTCCTATTTTGCTTATTCCAAATGGGCCCAGAAAGACTGGTTCTACCAAATAAGTGGTGTTAAGATGACTTCAGGTCAAAATGAATAGATTTAATTTTATAATCTTATCATCCAATTTATCCATGCTATGTGAGTTTGCCTTAGGCTTAATATTTAGAGCACTAACATCTAAAGACATTTCAAATTTATTCCTTTTCTTACACTAATCTATCTGCATGTTCTGCAGACCCCTAAAGAGAGACTAGTTTCAACTTTCCATTCATGATTTCTGTTTTCCTGATTAATAGTATTACCCAAAGACATCATCCCTTCTCTCAAACTCAATCCTATTTTTGCCATAAAGATAAACGCCTTCCTTCTTCCTTCATACAGTATCATAAACAAAATATTCACATACCCACACACACTAACCTTTGCTAATTCTTGGCTTTATCATTTTTTGTCTAAATGTCTAAAAGCTTTGTTAGATAGCAAATCCAGATGGTATGCAGCTTTAACAACTAACCTAAGGAATTTGGTTATATCACAGAATCACGGGATCTTAGAGTTGGAAAGTAGTTTAGAGACTATCCTAAGTTTATCCATTCATCTGACATAGGAGAAAATGGGTCCAAAAAGAAAAAGTAACTTGCCAACAGTTACAGAGAATGCTGCAGAGCCTAGATAGAATGCAGGTGTCTTAAATCCTTCTTCACCAATCTTCACAACATAAACTGTGTCTCTGTACACTATATTAGTTCATAAAAGTCATTTTATTTTAAACTTTCTTTTAAAGTGATATTCAAAAATACTAACACTTTTCTATTAATATGTGTTTCTTAATGTCCACAAGGTATGATGACTCATTGTGGGATGTGTTAAGGGAGGGCTTAATTTGGGTTGGTACTCTGATAGTTCAGGTTCCACATTGGAATTAAATGAGGCACTTGAAGGGTATTCAAAAGTTAAGAAACTGAAGTTTTCTTAGCAATAGTAAAGGAAATATATTAAATCAAGATATATCATTACTTCACTTGGGTAAATGTGAAACACCACCCGCCCCATTCTACACAGAAATGTGTATAGTTGGCAGGGTAGAGTGTAGTGACAGCCATTCTTTGGAAATTTGCCAAATATAAAGGGCCTCATTCCTTATGGTTGGGTCTTTTTATATCTTTAGATGACCAGGAAGCCATGTCTAGAGCAGTAATTAAAAGACTTTTAGTTCCCTGATCTAATTATGTCCCAGGGATAGATTTTTCTCTTTAGTTAAAAAAAATAGCCTAATCATATTTCAGGGAGAAGGAAGAGCCCTAGTAGATGGTGGTCTTATCAGAGGATCTATTATGGCCTTTCAAAAGGTATACCACTAAAGCACAAGCCCTGGAAGATCCTACCATGTTGAAAAGATTTCAATTATAGTACCAGTAATAGACTATGTGGGTTTTCTGAGAACCATCCTCATTAACTACAGAGAGTTTCGTTTCACAAACACACACACACACACACACACACACAACACATGTGCGTGCACGCACGCACACACACACACTAGTAGTTTGGTGATGAATTGCTTGGCCCCACTGGCAAGACAAGAAACAAAGAAAAATATAAATGACTCTTGATTTTGTGTGGCCCCCTTCCTCTTCTGCAGCACTGGTGTTACTAGTGCTGGAGAGGAAGGCAAAGTAAACAAACTAGTTAAAAGCCAACAAGAATTTATTAAATGCTGGCAAGGCATTGTGTTAAGTGTAAGTGATTATAAAGAAAGGAATTAAAATGTTCCCTGTCCTCAAGGAGCTTACATTCTGACAGATGAGACAAATTCTAAATGATATCTATATGCAGACTACATGGAAACAGAACAAAGGGACAGGGAAAGAAGTTCTACAAAAGGTGAGACAAGCTAAATCTTGAAGTAAATCAGGGAAGCTTAGAGGCAGGGTGAAAGGGCTGAGAATTCCAGGAATAGGTGATGGTCAGTGTAAGATAATGGAGATGGAAGATGAAGGATTATGTGAAAGGAACAGGAATTAGACCAGTATACCTGAACTATAAAGATTGTGGAATGGGGTAAATTGTCAGAAAACTAGAAAAGTAAAAAATAATCTAGTTATGAAGAACTTTAGGTGCCAAACAGAGCATTTTATATTTGTTTTTGGAGGAAAAAAGGAAACATTAGAGAACCTTGAGTAGTGGGGTGACATGGTCATTTTAGAAATTTGTCTACATTTTAGAAAATCACCTTGGCAACTAAGTAGAAGACTGATTAGAATGAGAATAGATGAGATTCAAGGAGACCAGTTAGAAGGCTTTTCAATGGTTGAGGTAAGAGGTGGTGGACCAGGAAGATGACTTTGTGAGCAGAGGGAAAGGAACATAAATAAGAGATGCTGTAAAGATAGAAACAAGATTCATCAAGTGGAGTATGTAAGAGTAAGGAGCCAAGGATGACACCAAGGTTTTGAACTTGGGTGACTATTAAGATTTGTACTCTACAAGTAATAAGAAAATGGGGAAGATGAGAGAAACAAGAAGAAAGGTAGATAATGACTTTATTTTGGACATGTTGAATTTCAGACGCCTACAAGACATCAAGAGACTGGACTTTAAGAGAGAGACTAGAGTTGTATACATAAATCTGAAAATCATGTGCATACAAATGACAATTGAATCCATTGGAGCAAGAGCATAGTCTTGAGAAAAACCCACAAGCACAAATTAGTAACAGGTAAAGGAAACTGAGGAGTGGTCAAAGAGCTATGAAGGGGACTAGGAAAGAACAATGCCATAAAAGCCTAGAGAGAACATATCCAAGAAGAAATAATGATCAGTGCTGAATGTAGTCAATGCTGCAGAGAGATCAAGACAGATAAAAATTCAGAAAAGGCCACAGAATTTGGCAGCTAGAAGTGATTGGGAAGATCAGCTTAAGCTGAATGAAGTTGAACGCCAGACAGCAGAAGGTGTAGAAGAAAGTGAGTAGAAAGGAAGTGGAGGCACAAAGCATATACAATTTTCTCAAGTCATTTATATGAGAAGAAGAAAAAATATATGGAATGATCACTCTCAGGAATTATAGGATCAAGTAAGAGTCTTTTAAGGATAGTAGAGATAGTGTGCTTGTAGACATCAAGGAAGGAGCTAATAGAAAGGGAGAGATTGAAGAAAAAGTGGGGGATAACCTTCTGGAGAAGACTGGGAAACAGTGGGATCAGAGTGCATAAAAAGAGGTTTACCATAACAAAGAGAAAGACAACTTCTTCACATGAGAACAGAGTGAAGGAATTAGGATAAAGGAAAGGGAAGACCATGGACAGCTTGAGGAGAAACGCTAAGTTTTGGAAAAGCAGGATAGGGTGAAAAGTGAAAAGTAGGATAGTGAAATCATCAATGAAAAATAAAATATTTGCCTTGAATCACACAGCTTTGACAGCCTGTAGTATACTGAAGAAAAGGAATTATTTTGCTTTTTACATTCTCACTATAAATCAAGACAGAAGGAAGCTATAGCTAAATGGAAAGGTGGTTAGCAGATGCTTTATGGAAAAACAAATAAAGAAATTGATAGAGTTGGTCTATTGCATGTCCAAAGGCCATAAGAACCATTATTTCATTAAACATTTGGTCATCTCATATAACAGTACTCAAAATAAGTATTCACCAAAAATTCATTATGAAAAAAATTACTATCAACTTATAAGCAATGTGGTACATATCATGTAGAAGTTGAGAAATTATATACTAGACTAGACCTTTCAAATTAAATTAACATTTACCCTCATAAACTTCATTACAAGGATGAACTTAAATAAGGACCTAGAAAAAACTGCTTGAAAATATAATTTAAAAGTAAGAAAACAATTGCAGACTACACAGAAGTCTTATGCCTATACAGCACAAATATTTCCTCTGAAAATAGAATCAGAAAGTGCAGTACTAAGTGGGCACCAAATAATTTCACTGAAACAATGAAACTGATTATTCTTTAATAGAAAATCAGTCAACAAACATTTATTAAATACCTCTTGCTTACCAGATACTGTGTTAGGTCCTGGGGAATACAAAGATAAAAGTGAAAGTATCCAGCCCCTGTCCTTGAGGAGCTTACAATCTAACAAGAGAAGACAATTTCTTGAGGCATATACAAGGTTATTGGGGTATGCAGGGGAGGAAGTCATCAACAATAGGATGACAGGGGAATTGGGAAAGGCTTCATGTAGAAGGTGGTGTTTAAGTTGAGCCTTAGTAACTAAACTGCATATACACTTTGAGACAGTGATATCAATACAAGACATCCACCCTAAGGAGGCCAAAAATTATTCATCACAGCACTCTCTGGGAGAGGAATGAACTATAAACAAAGTTGAGTCTCATTTGTGGGCAAGTAGCTGATTAAAACTCTGGTTATAGGATTATAATGCAATATTACTATACACTAAGAAATAGTAAATAAAAAAATTCAGAGAATATAAAGAAATGTTTGTGAACTGATGCAGAATAATATAAGCAAAATCAAAAGAGCAATATCTACAAAAACAACCATGGAGATGGAAAGATATACTACAAAGAAATGAACAATTGAAAAACCAGTAACTGTTTCAGGGAACAGATGATAAAATATGCATACCTCCTTATGACACAGGCTGGATTACTAGGGCACATTATTGTATATAATGTCAATCATTGATGCTCTATTAGGGCTTTTTTACTGAATAACTTTCTTTTATGAGGAAAGATTTCATTTGGAGTGGGAAAAGAAGAAAAGTGTTATTTCTAGAAATGACTATGATGTAAAAAAAAAGGTATTAATAAAAAATTAATGCAAAGATAGATTAATAGAGGAAAGTGCATGTGTATATTCCCAAAATGGACGCCAAAGACAGTAGCTGCAAAAAAGTAATTGCTCTATTTGAGACACAGAGAAGTTCATAAGAGACAACTGTGAAAAAAGAGTCAATAAAACCCTTATCTTCATCAACTATTTACAAATAGATGCCCATTCTTTGAGGGGAATAAGATTAGTGTGGGTTTTGTTCTCCATTTATAAACATTTTCCTTAAGAGCATAACAAAAGACAAATTTTAATGATGAATATAAGGGATAAAGAAAGCTTCTTAACTCCAACTCACCACTCATAATCAGTGTCCGAGTCTTGCTGAGGTTATTCTCACATCTATCCCCTTTTCTCCATTTCCACCACCAAGTTCAGCCCCCCCATCACCTATTTCAGTAGCTTCCTAACTTGTGTCTCTGTCTTCATTACAGCATCGATCTGACCATGCCATTCTCATCTTCAGGAAACTCCTTATTTCCTTAAGGATAAAATACAAACTCCTCTGTTTCATTCTTACAGCCCTTCATAATCTGGCTTCAAACTTTATTTCCAAATGGATTTGATATCATTTCCATTCATTGACTCCTTACTTTTCTGTTCTCTGTTAATTACATGGGACATGGGACCTCCCACCTCCAAGATTATGCCCAAGATGTACCCCATACTGGGTTGCTCTTTTCCACTTTTTGCAATACCTAGATTCATTCAACACTCAAGACTTACCTCCTACATGAGCTATTTCCTGGTCTCCCTATTGCTAGTTCTCTCTTCCTTCTCTCAAATCAATCCATATTTTCTCCACATAAATAATGTTTTAGGATACTCCCAAATTGAAGGGAGGGTCTACCAGTGGATGTAAAGTCAAGGTAGAGCAGCTCTTCTGAGGACTGCTGCTATGAATAATTTTAAGGTTCTGATCACATAGTATAATGAACTCTATTCAGCAATAAACTAAAGCAAAACATTCACAACAATATAACATAACAACTTATTACAAAGGTGGCCACATAGTCTTAAACAAAATATATCATTCAGTAAGTCACAATCTCCTCAATCAATATAAAGTATCCATCTAAAGTCTTCTTTCCTCTTGATTGGAGGCTAGCTTCCAATCATCCTTAACTCAATCATCCTTAAGGAGTAATCATCCTTAAGGGGCAGTGGAAAGTACAAAGGTCTTCCATCCCTAGGTCGCAGTAAGTCATAATCTTGTCAATCAGCACTAAGTATCCAAGTAAAGGTCCTTTCTTCTTGACTCTATGCTGACTTCCAAACTCCCTGGCTCCTCTTTCATGCTCCCAGCTCTTGCCTGGATTCACTGGTAAGCAGGTCTCCCAGCTCTTGCCTGGATTCACCCAACTCTAGCCTGGATTCATAGACAGGCAACTCTCAGCTCCTGTTCCATAGTGAAGGTCACAGTGACTAACCCAATCTAAGACCTTCACAGTTTCTGTTTCTGGGAAGACAAAGCTCAACAGAGCCACAATAATATTTACACACATTAAGTTTAGCAGAGTTACAACTATATTCATACACATTGCCAGTACAATCATCTCAATTCACTTTCTATCTGTGAAATCAACACAAATCAACAGAGTGCTTCTGCCTGACAAGGTGTATAAATCAACAGACAGAGTGCTTCTGTCTGACAAAGTAACATCAACACAGACAAAACAGATGAAGTGCTGACACCATAAGTGTTCTCCCTCTCAGTTCTGCTTGGTCCCAGCTTGTGCTCAAGCTTTTATATGGTCTGTTCCTTCCTGTTCCACCCTCCCTGTTGTGTCCTTCCTGTTATGCTCTTTCAGCAAGTTCCTCTCACCTTGGGTTCCATGTGATGAAGTTAGGCTTATTAAGGGCAGGGAAGGTCTCCAAACTCCCTCAGGCCTATTAAGGGCAACACAATATATACTGTTTCCAATAAAAACTTGATATAATCACATGTGAGGTTCAAAGACACTTGAATAGCTGAAACAGAGCTAAGTGTTACTTTGCTTGCATTACAATAACTGAAACAAGGAGCAAAGTACCATTCTGCTTGCCATTACATCTGAGGATAGACTGCATGACCTGGAGTCAGGAAGGTATGAGTTCAAATCCAGCCTCAGACATTTACTAGCTATGTGATGACCCTAGGTCAGTCACTTAACTTCTATCTTCCTCAGTTTCATCAACTGTAAAAATGGTAATAATAATATCACCTACCTCCCACATATCTCCATATTAAATGAGATAATATTTGTAAAGTGCTTTGGACAGTGCTTGGCATATAGTATATGTTTAAGAAATGCTTGTTCTATTCTTTTTCCCCTGCCCCCTGTTCTAGGACTTAGTCTAATAGTCTATAGTCATTTTTCAATATGCTTTCCAGATTTTCATCTCTAATAGCTTAGGTAATAGCCAAGTAATGATTATTTGCCTAATACCTACCACAGAGGTCTAGGGCTTTGGAATTCTCCAGTTTTTCAAACTCCAAATCTCTTCTATTCTCCTTGTAGTCGAGTAGGCAGGAAACAATTCAGATACCAGCTAAATCTGCAGAGCACATCATTATCTCTGCTACCTTCTTAGCAATGTTGGAGACCTCCTTCATATGCAGGTGTGGCATATCCAACTCTAAAAGTAGCATTAACCCCACATTCTTACTTTATATATTTTGTATTTACTAATGAGCACATGTTATTTTCTAGCAATGGAATTTAAATCCCAACAAAATATTTATTGCAACATTTTTATGATAGTAAAGAATTGAAAATAAAGTAGATGCCCATTGATATGAGGAAGTTAAACAAATTTTGGCAAAATAGAATATTCATATACTATAAGAAGTGACAAATGTGATGAATACAGAGATGTAGAAAAGATCTGTGTGAACTATGAAAGAGGCAGGAAAACGACATATACAATGACTTAAAAATGTAAGTGAAAATTGTAACCACAAACCAATCAGACTTGAATGTTATGAAATTATAAATAACAAGCATGGCTCAAAAGAAGAGCTGCAAGAAGACAATGCCCTCATCCTATCCTTTGGCAGAGGTGGAGGGGCGGGGGGCAAAAATGTTGTACATTGCACATATTTTCAAACTTTTTTGATATATTGATTAGATATGGTGATTTTCACCTCTTCTTTTTCTTTTTTTGTCTTTAGAAATATCATTTATTAAATGGTTCTCTAAAAGGAGAAGGGATATTGGTCAAAATTATGATGATGCAAAAAACAAAATGATATCAATAAAAAATTTTAGAAAAGGGGCAAGAGGAATAGAACATACATCCCCTTAGGAGGCTATTTTATTTTTATCTTTCATTTCCAAAGCCTACCTCAGAGCCTGACAAAGAATAGGTGATTAATCAATGTTTGTTCAATAGAATTTAGAGCAAACAATGAAACACCTTCCTACAGCAATTTCACAAAATGTGACATTCCAAAGCATACATCTAAAAACCTGAGCCTAGTTATTTTCAGGGTGGGGCCAAGTCTGGAAAATGCTCTAGCAATAAAATGACTTTTTTTTTGCTGCTACTAGCAAGGAAAAAGATTTTTAATTCAAGTGGACTAGTATTATCTACATTAACTACAATTTCTAAGTTGAAGAATAATTTTTTAAGCATACTATAATTATTTTAACTGAAAGGAATTTTTAACAAAGCATGTACACATTTGGATATAGGAAGAGATGTGTGTTATTAACCAACCACCAAAATTTTATTGTTAAATACACTGAGAAAATAAAAATTTTAACAGTTAATTTGAGAATTTGTGAGCTCAATAGCTTATATTAATGTAGTGAAAAAAGCTTTCAATTTGAACCTAAAATGGAGTTCTCGCATTATCACTGATTTTCCATGGCTTTTTTTGCCCCTTTGAGCTTGCTGTCTTACTTATAAAACAGATAACATCTTACCTTAAAAACCATTATGCCAATCAAATGAGTCACTATGTGGTGCAGTGATAGAGATTGGACCCATATTCAAGAAGATCTAAGTTTCACATCCTGCCTTAATAGCTATGTGATCTTGGGCAAAACTCCATCTGTGCCTCAGTTTCCTCATCTGTAAAATGGCAGAGTTGAACTTAATTGGCCTCTAATATTCCTTCTAAACCCAAATCTATGATTCAATTATATATAAGGTGTTATAAACATGTAAACTATTATAAATGATTATTTCTAAAAGAAACATTATCTCAATGAGTAAAATATTCGAATGGAGATCTGCTTAATGTATCACAAAGTGAAGATCTTCCTAGGTAATTAAGTGTCCATAGATGTCCCACAGCCCAATCAACAAACCTTTACAAAGCACTTAGAGTGCTTAGCACCTAGTAAGTGCTCAAAAAATGCTTATTGACTGACTCACTGCTGTTGATGGGTTGGAATAACCATGCTGCATTAATGATATACCAGAGTATTCAAAGAATGTAATTGGTGAATCACTATCAATGATGTTTGAAAGATCCTGAAGCATAAGAGTTAAAAAAGGATTAAAAGACAAACGCCCTAGTGTTTGAGGAAAAAGAGCAGATTTGGCCAACTGTATGAGTTTGACTTGTATTCCAGAAAACATTATACAACATGTTATCAGAGGAATGGCTTTTAGCCCTTAAAAAAAAAAAATAACAAAACTTCAAAGAAAAATACTAACTGGGCCCAAGTCCAACAAGAATTCCTGGAAGAGTTCAAGAAAGATAAGAGTGGGAGAGGAAAAAATTAGCAAAAGAAGTGAGAGTGGGTGCAGGAAAATTATTAAAGGAGAATTGACAGCTTGGTAAAAGGCACAAAAAATACTAAAGAATATTATATCTTAAAAAACAGAATTAACCTAATGGTAAAATAGACACAAAAATTCACTAAAGAAAAGAAGTTCCGATCCATCTTCCGGGACGGAGCCAAGATGGCGGAATAGAAACAGCTCATCCAAGCCACTCTGCCACCAGATTCCCCCCAAACTATGTAAAAGGGGACTCTGAACAATTCTGGAGCCCCAGCACCCACAGAACAACACAGAGAAGCTAACCTCCCGCTGAGGACAGCCCAACAGCCCTGCAGGAAGGACCAGTGCAGCAGTCTGGGAGCCGGCAGCGCGCAGAGCGCGGGGAGCCGAGCCAAGCCCAGGTCCCCATGAGGCAAGGTTTTAGCCCCAGGGCGGCAGGGCCAGCAGCCAGCTGGAGAGACCTCAGAACACCAGCAGCTGGGCAACTCCAGAATTATCAACATAGACATGCCTAGGACAAAGTAAGAGGTTAGTGTCCTATGGACTTTGGGACCGGTATTTGGGGAATGCGTCAGATCCCTCCCCTGGGGGCTAGAAGCCTCTGAGGAGACACACCATTTTGTAGTTTTTAGAGGCAGCTCCAGCTCCTGGCCTGCGAACAGTAGGGAGATCCAGCAATCAGTCTTGGGGGGTAATCGCCCTTGCTTTAACCTCCCTAGATTGGGATTATGATCTAGGGTGGAAGTCGTGGGTGGGTTTACAGCTTGCCAGAAACGGAAGTTGCCCCCCACATGTTCGGGACGAAAATTCCTCTATCTGGCCTTAAAGCCATAGTGTAGCAACAAGCCCAAAAGTCAAGTAATTAAGTGGCAACATGCTAAGGAAAGGAAACAGAAAAATGCAACCCTAGACTCCTATTTTGGGGGCATAGAGCGGGAAAAGGACTGTGAGGTCAGAAGTCCTGCTCCAAAAGCCCCAGGGGAAAACATGAGCAGGTTGCAGGCCATAGAGGACCTTAAGAAGGACTTTAAAAATCAAATAAGAGAAGTGGAAGAAAAATTGGAAAGAGAAATGAGAAGGATGCAGGAAAAGTATGAAATGAGGGTCAATAGCCTGACTGAGGAAAACAACGCCTTAAAAAATAGACTAACTCAAATGGCAAAGGAGGCCCAAAAGGGCAATGAGGAGAAGAATGCCTTAAAAAGTCGAATCTGCCAGATGGAAAAAGAATCTCAAAAGTTCACTGAGGAGATTCATTCCTTCAGAGTTAGACTGGAGCAAATGGAAGCTAATGACTTTATGAGAAATCAAGATGCTGTTAAGCAGATCCAAACAAATGAAAGATTAGAAGGCAATGTGAAATATCTCATGGGAAAAACCACTGACCTGGAAAATAGATCCAGGAGAGACAATTTAAAAATTATTGGGGCGGCTAGGTGGCGCAGTGAATAGAGCGCCGGCCCTGGAATCAGAAGGACCTGAGTTCGGAGCCGGCCTCCGACACTTAATCCGCACAAACAAAAACCTAGCCGTGTAACCTTGGGCAAGTTACTTAACCCCAATTGCCCTAAAGGGGCGGCTAGGTGGCGCAGTGAGTAAGAGCGCCGGCCTCGGAGTTTGGATGACCCGAGATCAGATCCGGCCTCAGAAAATGAGCACCCACGCATAAATCAAATGACTAGCCGTGTAACCTTGAGCAAGTTACTTAACCCCAATTGCTTAAAAAAAAATAAAAAAATAAAATTATTGGACTACCCAAAAGCAATGACCAAAGAAAGAACCTAGAAATCACCCTTCAAGAAATTCTCAAGGAAAATTGCCCTGATGTTTTAGATCCAGAGGGCAAAACAGACGTTGAAAGAATCCACTGATCACCTCCTGAAAAAGATCCCAAAAAGAAAACTCCCAGGAATATTATAGCCAGGTTCCAGAATCCCCAGATCAAGGAGAAAATACTCCAAGCAGCCAGGAAGAAACAATTTCAATATTGTGGAAACACAATCAGAATAACCCAGGACCTGGCAGCTTCTACACTGAGGGATCGAAGGGCATGGAATATGATATTCCAGAGGGCAAAAGAGCTGGGAATGAACCCAAGGGTCACCTACCCAGCAAAACTGAGTATTTTGTTTCAGGGGAAAATATGGTCATTCAGTGGAATAGAGGACTTTCAAGCATTCTTGAGGAAAAAACCAGAATTGAATAGAAAATTTGATATCCAGACACAAGAAGCAAGAGATGCCTGAGAAGGTAATCAGGGAAAAGAAATCAAAAGGAACTTATCAAAGTTGAACTATTTACATTCCTATATGGAAAAAGCAATAACTGTGACTGATGATATCTTTCTCACTATGAAAATAATGGAAGAAGGGGGTGTGGTCATATGAATACATATGTGAATGTGTGTGTATATGGTTACAGTTATATATGGATAGAGGGCATAGGTTGAATTTGTTGGGAAGGGAGAATACTCAAGGGATGAAATTATGAGGTGAGAGAGGAAAGTGGCAAGAGGAGATGGGGAGAGACAGGGTAGGGTAAACTATCTCATGTAGAAGAAGCAAGGGGAAGTGGTTGCAAGGGAGGGGGAGAATAGGAAGGCAAAAAAGGCAAAACCACATTCTCATTGAATTTGGTTCAGGGAGAGAATGACATACATACTAAATGGGATATCTCAACCTGCAGCAGAATAGGGGGAAGGGGGATGAGAGGAGGGATGATGGATGGGAGGGCATCCTTGGGGGAGGGGAGGTTGGAAGTACCCACTATAGAAGAGGGACAGGATCATGTAGGGAATGGACCAGGTGGGGGGTGGGATGAGTGGGAGGGAATTATAAGCAGCCTTGTACAATATATCTACTATGATAATGTTTTGCATAGCTAGACATGTACAACATATACTGAATTACTTATCTCCCCAGAGGGAATGGGTGACAAGGGAGGAAGGAAATGGATCTGAAATTCGAGGTATTAACATTAAATGTTTCAAATATATATAAATACTATTATTAATACTCTTTTGCTTATAATTGGGAGATAAGATGTGCAGGCATTGGGACACAAAGATTCACCTTCCTCTAATGGAAAAGTCGAAGGGGGTATGGGAGAAGGTATGGGAGAGAGCAGATTGGAGGAAGCGATATCTTGTGGCACTGCTATTCTGGGAGGTTGGGTAGGGGAATAACAGGGGGAAAATGATTGTAACTCAAAATCTGGCGGAAATGAATGATGTAAAACAGAAGTTAATAAAGCATCTGTTTAAAAAAAATAATATAAAAAAGAAAGAAAATAAGTTCCTAAAAAGCAGAAATGGAAAAGGAGGTACAAAAATACACTGAAGAAAGAAAATAATTCCCTAAAACCAGAATTGGTCAAGTGGGAAAAGAAAAATAAAAGCTCATTGAAAAAAACAATTCCTTAAAAAACCAAAATTGGGAAAGTAGAAGCTGATGATTCCTTGAGACGTCAAGAAACAATAAGTCAAAAGATTGAAAAAAATATGAGAAAATGTTAAATATTTCATTGGAAAAACAAATGACCTGGAAAATAAGTTGAGGAGAGATAATTTATGAATTACTGAACTACCCAAAAGTCATTATTTTAAAAAGAGCCTAGATATCATATTTCAAGAAATTATGAATGAAAATTGCCCTGATATGCTAGAACCAGAGGGTAAAATAAAAATGGAGAGAATCCACTTATCTCCTGAAAGAGATTCCCAAAATTAAAACTCCAAGGAATATTATACCCAAATTCCAGAGTTCCCAGATCAAGTTGAAAATATTGCAAGTAATCAGGAAAAAAAAAACTGTTAAATACCTTATAGCTACAGTCAGGATCACACAAAATTTAACAGCTTCCACATTAAAGGAACATAGGGATTAAAATGTGATATTCTGGAAGGCAAAAGAGCTAGGATTACAACCAAGAATGACCTACCTAGTTGGATATGTAATGAAATAGAGGATTTTCAAACATTCCTCACAGGGAAGAAAAGCAGAGCTGAATAGAAAGTTTGACACTCAAACACAAGATTCAAGAGAAGCATAAAAAGGTAAACATGAAAGAATCAGAAGAGATTCAATGAAGTTAAACTATTTACATTCCTATATGGGAAGATAATACATGGAAATCCTAAGAACTTTATCATTATTAAGACAGGAATATACATAGATGGAGGGCATGATTATGAGTTGGGATGTTGAGATAATATCTTAAAAAAACAAAATGAAGTGGTGAGAAAGAAGGATGCTCTGAGAGAAGGGAGAAGGGAGAGATAGAACAGAAAACTTTCCCATGTAAAGATATGTGGGGGAAAAAAAGCTTTTATAGTGGAGAGGAAAATGGGGGGGAGAGGTGCTCATTAGGTGCATCTATCCCTGATCAAAAGTCTATCTCTGGGGGTGGCTAGGTGGCGCAGTGAGTAGAGCGCCGGCCCTGGAGTCAGAAGGACCTGAGTTCGGATCCGGCCTCAGACACTTAACCCACACAAACAAAAAAAAACAAACCAAAAACCTAGCCGTGTGACCTTGGGCAAGTTACTTAACCCCAATTGCCCTAAAAGGGGCGGCTAGGTGGCGCAGTGAGTAAGAGCGCCAGCCTCAGAGTTGGGATGACCCGAGATCAAATCCGGCCTCAGAAAATGAGCACCCCCACATAAATAATGACTAGCCGTGTAACCTTGAGCAAGTTACTTAACCCCAATTGCTTTATAAAATAAAAAAAAAGTCTATCTCTGTATCATTAATGGTGGTCAAAAAGTCAGACACAACTTACTGACACCATTTTAGCTGGCTACTCTCAGAGTGGGAAAAAATCACTTTCCAAATACAAATTTCAATTGTCAACAAATTTTAGCGTCCAAATTATTTGATTTTGGAAGAAATCATAGAATGACAGTTTTTCCCATGATAAGAAGCAGATAGGAAAAAGCAATATAACTCAGTTTTCCACCACAACTATTCCACAGTCATCTGAGATGAATGGGGTACTGAATAATGATCAGGAAATTGAAGAAGAAACTACACAGTAGCTCATCTTTTTAGCCTAAGATCAGAAATTAAAGACAAATAATCAATATAAGAAATATTGAAGACAGGCAAGCATAGATCACAGACTCAGAGTTCCTGGTTCAAACAGCAGAACAGAGACTCCCAGAAGTAATTATGTATTGAGGCCCAAGCCTAGGCCAGCAATGAAGAGTCTCTGAGCAGAGTCCCAGAATCCTGAGTGCTGGGTCACCCAGAATAGACTATGGATGCAGTGCCCTGACCAGAGCAACAGCATCAGGGTCTCCCAGAGGACTTGGGATTGAAGATAAAACTCCAAAATTTCCAGTCACTCTAGCAAAATAGGATTACCTAAAGCAAATTAAGTGATAGATAATTAAACTATTTTAAATGTTCTCTGAAGTCTTATGGGTTTCTATTTGTACTTGACAGAAATGTTGATGATTTTGGTGAACTGATTTTGTTTCCTACTACTTTTCTAAAAGGGCAGCTAAGTGGAACAGTGGATAGAGTGCCGGTACTAGAAACAGGAAGATTCATCTTCCTGAGTTCAAATCTGGCCTCAGACACTCCAGCATCTCTGCCAAGAAAACCACAAACGATTCTGGAGAGCAATCTGGAATTATGCCCAAAGGGCTATAAATAATTTCATACCCTTTGACCCAGCAATAACACTTCTAGGGTTATATCCCAAAGAGATCATAGAAGTGGGAAGAAGATATACAAATATACAAATACAAAAATATTTATAACAGCTCTTTACATGGTTGCAAAGAATTGGAAATTAAAGGGGTGCCCATCAATTGGGGAATGGCTAAACAAGTTGTGGTATATGTATGTAATGGAATACTATTGTGCTATAAGAAACGAGGAGCAGACAGACTTCATATTTACCTGGAGAGGCTTATACAAACTGATGCTGAGTGAGAAGAATAGAACCAGGAGAAATTTGTATACAATCACAGACACAACATATGTGTGATGACCAGCTATGACAGACTGGACTCTTTTCAGCAATGCAGCGATATAAGTCAATCCCAAAAGACTCATGAAGGAGAGAGATCCCTACATCCAGAGAAAGAACTAGAAAGAACTGAGTTTGAGTCCTGATGGAAGCAAACTACTTGATCTTTTTCTTTTCATTGTTTGGTTTTATTTCTTTACCATATTTCATCCCACCTAGTACAATACACCTTTGTAACTTGACTAATGTCTATTGTGAAAGTATTTGCAGATCCTATACTGGACTATATGCTGTTGTGGGCAGTGGGCGGAGGGAGGGAAGGGAAATTTGAAACTCAAGGAACTATGGAATTGAATCCTGTAAACTAAAAATAAACAAACAAATTAATTAAAAAAAAAACTTTTAAACTTAAAAAAAAAAAAGAAAACCACAAATGGAGTCATGAAGAATCAGAGCTAAGATGACTGAACACAACTTTTCTAAAGTTTTCTTCATTCTTCATTACTTTATTTGCTGATTTTTTAGGTTTAAATAAATAAACCTCTAAATCATCTTCAAATAATGATTATTTTGCTTCATTTGCCAAAATTTATTTCTTTGAGTATTTTCTCTTGTATTATCAACATGTAAAGTATGAGAGAGAGACCTATCTCAAATAATAATGGGAAGAAATACAATTTTTGTAAACTCCTGAACTGAGAGTATTTCCACTGTTTCTATAAATAAGTAATTTTTGCTTTTAGAAATATATTCTATTGATTGTATCAAAGAAGAGATCTTCTATGTCTATTCTTTTAAAGCACCTCTATGTAAACAAGTGTATTTTTTCAATGTTTTTCTATTAAGATAAATGTGTGGAGTTTTAAAAAATATTTATCTTTCTTCGTGTTTAAATACCTCTTTATATCACTGATATAAATGCTATCTGTCAATAATGATTTTTTAAACATTTTTTTTTTTGCTTTCTAGAGGGCAATTGGGGTTAAGTGACTTGCCCAAGGTCAAACAGCTAGTTTTTGTGTTAAGTGTCTGAGGCCGGATCTGAACTTGGGTCCTTCTGACTCCAGGGCCGGTGCTCTACCCATTGTGCCACCCAGCCGCCCCCTTTTTTAAACATTTTGCTATAGTTCCTGTGCTAAAATTTTATTTTTCAAGTTGGCAACAATATTATTAATAAATGTGTGGCAACGGTATAAATTATCTTTTAAGAGATATGGAATTCAATTAGGTGGGAGGAATAGGATGGAGGGAATTACATTTAGCAATAATAACTGTGAAAATTATTTTGAAGCAAGTCTCTCTGACAAAAAAAATGCTATTTTCACTCTCATTTCTCATATGAGTCAAATTTATAAAAAACAAGAGCATTCCCCAATTGATAAATGATCAAAAGATATGAACAGTTTTCAGATAAAATAGTCAAGGCTATCTATAGCTATATGAAAAAATGCTCTATATCACTATTTATTGGAGAGACACAAATTAGAACAATTCTGAGGTACTACCTCATACCTACCAGATTGGCTAATAGGACAGAAAAGAAAAGTGACCAATGTTTGAGGGTGGGGAAAATGAGAATTGATACCTTGTGGGTGGAGTTGTGAATTGATTCAACCATTCTAGAGAGCAATTTGGAACTATGCCAAAAGTGCTATAAAACCATAGGTACCCTTTGACTTAGCAATACTATTACTAAGTCTATATCCCAAAAGAGATTTATTTTTTTAAAAAAAGAAAAGCATCTAAATGTACCAAAATATTTATAGCAGTTCTTTTCTGGTGGCAAAAAACTAGAAATTGAGGGGGTGACCATCAATTGATGAATGACTAAGCAAATTGTGGTATATGATTATAATGGAATACTATTGTGCTATAAGAAATGATGAGCTCGATGCTCTCCGAAAAACCTGGAAAGACTTGTATGAGCTGATGCAAAGTGAAATGTATTGTGTACAAAGTAAAAGAAATGTTATAAGATGATTAGCTGTGAATGACTTAGCTATTCTCAGCAATACAGTGATCCAAGACAACTCTGAAGAACTTATGATGAAAAATGCTATCCATTAACAGACAAAGAATTGATGGTGTCCGATTTTTTGTCCTATGTTTTCTTTTCTTTTTTTTTTTTTTTTAAGCAATTGGGGTTAAGTAACTTGCTCAAGGTTACATGGCTAGACATTATTTATGCGTGGGTGCTCATTTTCTGAGGCCGGATCTGATCTCGGGTCATCCCAACTCCGAGGCCGGCGCTCTTACTCACTGTGCCACCTAGCCGCCCCTTTAGGGCAATTGGGGTTAAGTAACTTGCCCAAGGTTTTTTTTTGTTTGTATGGATTAAGTGCCGGAGGCCGGCTCCGAACTCAGGTCCTTCTGATTCCAGGGCCGGCGCTCTATTCACTGGGCCACCTAGCCGCCCCTCCTATGTTTTCTTTTACAACATGATTAATATGGAAATATGTCTTGCATGATTATGTATATATAGCATATCAATTTACTTGCCTTTTCAATGGCGAGGAGCGGGGTTTGGGGAGGAGGGGGAGAGAGAGAATTTGGAACTCAGTTTTGAAAACGATTGCTAAAAATTGCTTTTACATGTAATTGGGGGGAAATGAAATACTACATAATTTTTTAAAATAAAAAATAAAATAATTTTTAAAAGATAAGTATTTACTTGTAAATCTAACAAGATCTGGGTTTCTTCCCCTTTAGTAACTGAATTGTGTCTTGTTTGATTTTGTTGTCTAAAATAAGGCTTTCAAGTCTTCCTTTCTATTTTTGTGATTTCAAATGTCTTTTTTGTAACTAAACATCCATTTCCTTTAAATTCTGTTTTGTTAGCAAATAATTGTGTATATAGTAGTTTCTGAAAATTGTTTCCCTTCTATACACTGTAAATTCACCTTGTCAATTTTATGTTCATACAATTGTATTTCATCTTTTTTCATCAAATTAGCTAAAGGTTTATTGATTTGTATGTTTTGGGGGGAAAAGTAGCTCTTCCTCTCACTTATTAGTTCAATGGATTTTTACATTTAATTGTTTCTGCTTCCCCTCTGATTTTCAAAATGTTTTGTTTTGTACTTCTGGGGGAGTTTTAAGTTTGCTGATTTTCAAATATTTTAAATTAAATACACAAATAATTATTTTTCTGTTTTTAATATATGTATATAAATCACTGGCTAAAAACTATTTCCCATGAATTTTGGCATATTGTTTTATTGTTATCATTCTCTTTAAAATAGCTACTATCTCTATGATTTGTTTTTGACCTATTTATTATTTATGATTTCTATAATTAGTTTCCACTTAAATTTATAATGTTTGTTTTTGGCCCCTGTTATTCATTACTATTTCATTGTGTTATGGTCTATGAAGGATGTGCTTAATATTTTCAGCCCTTAAAATTTATTTGGGATTTCTTTATGCCCTAGTACAAGTGATTTTTTGCAAATATGAAATGCATATGTACTTGCTAATATTTCCATTCACAAATCATCATGGGTCTCTTGAATCTAATTTTTTTCAATAAACTGTTAAGCCCTATATATTCCTTTCTGTCATTTTTTCTGTTAGAATCATCCAATTTTAAAAAGAAACATTAAAGTACTATAGAATAGCAGGGTTACTATAATGTGACATTAGAACAGGGGCTTAGTCAATAAATGCAGGCCCTGTAAGTATACAAAGAGTGCTGCTAATGCAACTCCCTCCCCCTGCCATGATAGAAGCTCCCTGCTTCTGGGATCATGATGATGATAGGTAATGGGAGTGTTGTCTTCCCTAGTGGACTACGTCTTCTATCATCCCCACTCTCACTTATCATCAGCCTCTCCTTGTTAACTGACTATTTTCCTAATGCTTACTGAGATCCCCATTATTTCCTTTAACCTCCAAAAAAAAAAATCATCACTTGATCCATCCATTCCCCATAGTTATCATCCTATCTCTCTCCTTTTGTAGTTACTCACCTTGAGGAGGCCTACAATAAGTGTGCCATTTGCTTTCTTCTCATTCTCTTTTTAGCACTTTACAGGAGTGTGACTTCTGACTACACCACTCAGATTAAATACTCTCTCCAAAATTACTAACAATCTTTTATTTGACAAATCTAATAGCCTTTTTCTCATTCCTCGTCCTTCTTGACCTCTCTGCCAGCTTTCAAGCCTGTTGATCACCCTCTTCTCCACAATAACTCTTCTCTTTAGCTATCTATGATTCTACTCTCTCCTGGTTCTCCTCCTCTGAAGTAAACATTCTTTTGTAAAACCTAAACAAATAGTTAAATGTAATTGAAGGGCTAGTCAGTTGTAGCTATTAATGGAAGAAACATGTCTGGATAGACAATTGTGCCTACTACTATCAGGTCAAGTCCCCATTCCAGGTTCAATGGTGCACTTCATTCCATCCCTCAAAGTACTCCCTAGAAACCTGAGGGAGCAATGTAGCACCCTGTAGTCTATCTCTGAGGAAACCCAAAGAATACTTGCTGCAGTAATATAAAATATTTTTCTTTTATTTCATTTTCATTTTATTTCATATTCATTTTATTTCATTTCAATTCATTTATCTTTTCTTTCAAAAACTTAGACGCTAAGCAATTCATAGTAAATGTTATCTTTTATTAAAATAATCTTAGGGCGTCCAGCCCTGGAGTCAGGAGGACTCGAGTTCAAATCTGGCCTCAGATACAACACAAAAACTAGTTGCATTACCTTGAGCAAGTCACTTAACCCCAACTGCCCTCCAAAAAAGCAAAAAAAAAAAAATATTCAAATAAACTTATAATGTAATTGATGTGGATATGTCCTCCAATTATAAGCTTTGCAATCTACCTATATGAGCCCATACTATGCAAATCTGACTGATATCCTCCCATATGCTCACCATAGCATGTCCACCAAACATGCCAGCATTCTTCACTTTGTCTTGACATCATGAGGACCTTATATTTATGAAGCAGATATTTTATCTTTATGTTTACTCCTATTAAATATAATCTAATGAGATAACAATATTCTAACCTATCAAGAACTTTTTGAATGCCACCTCTGTCACTTTCCCAGTCTTGTGTAACCTAAGAATTTAATAAGCATGTCATTTAAATCATTACCAGAGTCACTGATAAAAATATTTAATAAGAAAGAGACAAGCACAGACCTGGGGAACTCTTATTCAGGAGTTCTTGATGCATAGAGAGAATTCAGGGAGTCCGTGAATATGGATGGGGAAAAAATTACATTTTCATTTTCACTTTTTGTTTTCTTCTGTAATCATATGTGTTTCATGGCTTGTCAGCATATAACATAGGTAAAATATTAGTACTGAAAGATGAGTCTTTGTTTCAGAGCTTTGCACTGAAGGAGCTTTGAAATTTTCTACAGGCAATTCAGATTATTCTCATCTTCCTCTAATTCTGAGCCCAGATCATCCTGTTTTCATTTCCTATTTAGGTGAGATATACTGATGGACATGTTGTATTACATAACTGCATGCCATAAACTGGATAATAACGCACTTTTTTGTTCACATTTTCCCTGTGGTCATGGTTTGACTGATAAGAGATTTTGTTCAGGATGCTCTCCAATGACTCAGGAGGGTTTGATGCAACCAGAGCAATGTCATATATAAACAGAAGCATCATCTGAAGAACCTCATACTATGTAAAGTAACCTTCTTCAACTGAGACTCCACACTGAATCTTCTCCATGGCAATCATGAACCCCTTTAGTGAGCAGATGAATCCTTGTTTTGTACCTTGTCTAATATTAATGATCAGAGAGTCATCAAAGAAGTTTATATTTATTGTCAAGCCATTCAAGTAATCTTATATAATTTTGATAAATATATTGGAGAAGCTTGCTTGAAGTGATCATTTAAGGCAGTATTTTGCTCTAATAGGTCATTTTTTAAGATTCACCATTCACAGTGGGACCTTGTATGATCTCTCAATCAAATGTATGATGGTAAAAATGTGGTCTACTGAAAAATATCACTTATAAAAGTTTTCCTGTTCCCTACTTGTACATTCATCAAGGATATCCTTGATATGTATGTAGACTATTCTCATAAAAATATTATCTATTAGTGGATAAGTAGGAAATACAGGTCAATAGTTACTGATTTCATGTATATCATCTGTCTCCATTATCTGACTTTTTTGTTCATAGAAGATATTTAATGCAGCTGCTTTTCTCATTTTGTATCTTCAGAATCATTTTTTATCTCCTCTATAAACACATCAGAGACTGTGATGCTATAGTCCAAGTTTGACAATTCCATTTTTCTTGACAATGAAAAGAGCATGTTAAGAAAATCTTGGGGGGGGAGGGGCTAGGTGACTCAGTGAATAGTGCACCAGCCCTGTAGTCAGGAGGACCTGAGTTCAAATCTGGCCTCAGACACTTAACACTTACTAGCTGTGTGACCTTGGGCAAATCACTTAACCCCAATTGCCCTGCCTTCCTCCCCTCCAAAAGAGCAAAAAAAAAAGCTTTGCAGATTTTACCATCTTCCTTCTGTCTGTTGTCTCCTTCCAATTTTATCCTTAAATGTCCTTGAATTGCTTTTAAGCATAACATGATGTACCAGTATTTGACAACATAAACTTTAACTTCTGAATATTCTGAAATTCAGAATTATCAATTTGTTTTCCTGCAATTTCATAAAACCTAATAAATAATAATGTAGCTCCTAATTTTCTTTGTTTTTCTTTTTATAAGTGTTGTTCTTGTATTCAGTAAATTATTTTCTTTTGTTTTCTTAACCGTTCTGTCTTCTTTTATTTTACTGGATATTTAATATGTTTACATTTGTGGTTATGAATATGGAGTTTTCATCTATTAAATACTGTTATAGATACCTCTTTTTTTAAATCAGTATTTAATTCCTGAAGCTTGTTATGCTTATACTAATCTAAATATGCCTCAGGGAATCTTCTCGTTTATTCTCCGCATTTTATAGTTCAGGAAACTGGATTTGTTTTATGTCATTTTAAATCCATTTCCTGATTTTGCCTAGCACTGTTTGCCTTTCTGAACCCAGTAACACATTTGGTCAATGTATTAAGAGAAAAGTTCATAATAATCCCTTTATTTGGCCCCAAGCAAATAGAGTTAGATACCTTATAGGTCCTTGTCCTCTGAGGAAAAACATGGATTATTTCTGTTTCAATTTCCATTTGCTCACAGAAATAACTAACCCTTGACCCAAACTAATAGTAATAAAACATTCCCTGTTTAAAAATCATTGCATAATCTTGCTCTCCTAATATAAACAGATGTCATTTAAAGAACAATTGCTTCTTTTGAGGTTTATTGACTCTTCATCCTTCACATGATAAAATGGTAGTAAACATTAATTAGTTTATTTAGTCATAAATTTCTTAAACTCAGGTAACACCATCACAATGAAAGAATGCCATTACATTAAAGGATAGAGAAAGAAAAGCAGAAGCGTGAAATGTTCAACCAGTTTTATTGGACTTGAGTTGATACATTATCAAAGAAAATTGTCACTAGGTTGCAATTACTTTATGACACCAGTTAATCTTTAGCCAGTAAGATGGATTTATTTGTTTTCTTCTTATGTCATGACTTTGGGCTTATTTCATTTTCATAGAAATAGGCCCTCTTTTATATGTCTAAGTCTTTTGTCTTTGACTCCAATAAATTCTCCATTTTGAAAGTTTGCCATAAGGAACATGTCTGCTGTATTTAACTACCCATGAAAGTTTGGGAAACTAAAAGTGACCTCTGAATTTGAGAAGTAGATGTAATCAATGTGCCGATTGTACCATGAAAAGCCAGAAGGATTACACAATGTTAGGGAGAGGTCCTTTGAAAGGTGGTAAAATGCCACTGATTTGCTGGAATAGTAAACTATGAGAGTCAGAGGTCACATAACTTGGTTGCTCTGCTCTGTGACCATTGGCAAGTCAACAAGTTAAACCTTTTTAATCTTGATTATTATCATTCTTTTGGACTATTGACTGAGACAATCTATTGGGAATACTTTATTAATTTGAACCCACTAATTGAGAATTCATACTGAATGGTTTGGAGGCACATAGATTTAGCCCTGGAAGGGACCCTAGAGGGTATTTAGTCCAATCTCTCTAGCTCAGAAGCAGCTGATGTGAGTCCTGGAGTCAGAAACACCTGAGTTCAAGTCTAATCTCATCTACTTACTAGCTGTGTGACCCTGAGCAAGTCATTTAACTTCTGGCTATCTCAGTTTCCTCAGCTGTGAAATGGGGATAACAGTACTAAACTCCTAGGGTTGTTATGAGACTATGAGACAACTTTTGTGAAGTGCTTTGCAAGTTCTAAAGCACAATATAAACACTAGCTCTCATTTTTATCATCATCATTTTTATTAATTACTTTACATGAAGAAATTAAATAACTTGTCCAAAGTAACAGAGATAATAAGTGGCAGATGTGGGATTTAAACCTCACATACTCAGATTCCAAATCCATCTATCTTTCCACTACTGCTGCTCTTACGAAGAAAAAGTTTTACCAACCAGAATACTATTGAAAAAAATTGCAGTAAGTAAAGAGGGCTTTTTAAAATTGAGTTCGGGGGCAGCTAGGTGGTGCAGTGAGTAGAGCATCGGCCCTGGAGTCAGAAGGACCTGAGTTTGGATCCGGTCTCAGACACTTAACACACACACAAACAAAAACCTAGCTGTGTGACCTTGGGCAAGTTACTTAACCCCAATTGCCCTCCAAAAAGCAAAAAATAAAAAAATAAACTAAATTAAATTTAGTTGGTACTCTGGAATTAAGACAGATTGTTATCTCATTGGTATAAAATTACCAACTTCTATAATACAAATCACAATCCCTTCACATTTTCTCATTCTGTGTGACAATTTTCTGCTTTTTTTTCCATGTGTCTTCTAAGGAGGACAAACCCAATGTGCTGGGGAACTTATTATCTAAAAGTTCAGGGACACCAATATAGCCATGACCAGGCCACATCCTTTTCTTAGTTGAACATACCCTCAGTAATTTCTCTAGGGGCTCTCTCCCAGCCAAAGGCACTATGGCAAAATAATTAATTGTTTCCTGGTTTGATTCAATGAAACTTCTTCAAAAGTTAAAAGAAAACCAAGGATAAATGTTCTTCCAGATCTGATTCTGATCAACAAGGAGCAACTGGTTGTTGGAGGGGAACCCTTGGGGGAAATGATTCCTCCATCTTAGAATTTGTAAGAGAGAAGAAAGTCAGACATACTATGACATGCACCAGAGATCTGGGGGAAGCAGATTTCAAAGGGTGCAGAGGAAAGATAAATAGGATCCCACAGACCAAAATTCTGCAAGGCAATCAGTCAATCTAGGACAGAAGGGAAGCTCTCAGGAAATAAATTCTGAAAATACAAAGGGAAATAATTCTGAAAAGGGGGCGTTGTCTATAAAGATCAAAATGGATACACTTTGGATCTCACTCAGTTCCAGGTAAGTTGAGGTAAAATCTCACCTATTAGAGCCCAGAGTCCCAAGGTCAAGTCTGAATTCTGGTCGAAGGGAAATGAGGAAGATGGTCAGAGAACAGACATCATGGTTTAGAAATGGTTCAAATGCTTTTTATTTGTTGCTGATTTTTTTTTTTAAGATTTGGTAAAACAAAACACTGCCTTAAGGACTCACCCTCTAAAACGGAGCCTTTTAAAGTTGTACAAGATTCCTTGAAAGCTGTAACCACAGAAATAGCTTTCTTCAATTAGACTCTGATCATTAATATTGAGCAAAGCACAAAATTAGGAAACATGCTTTCATAATTAGCATGATAGACCAGCTACTCCATTTTTGTTGTGATAATGGACTTAAGCTCTGAAACTATGAAGAATGAATGAATTAAAAAGCATTTATTAAATATGCAGTATGCTCTAGACAATATGCTGGGCACTAAGAATAGAAATATGAAAAAGGAAGACCAGGACCTAAAGGAACTTACATTCAATTAGGGGGGAACAACATACCAATGACACTGCTGACGAGGAAAGGCAGTTTATTTAAAGAATCATGAGAAGAAATGGTGCAGAGTGAAATTAACAGTAAATGTAATATATATGTATATATGTATGTATGTTTGTAAGAAAATAAAATAAAACTCAACTAAGTAATGTAAAAATCAATGAAAAACTGACATCATATAATGAGGCATCCTCACAACAGATCAGTAAAGGCTTACTAGGGCAGAATGTTGTATATGTCATCAGATTTTGTCACTGCATAAGGTGTTTTTTTTCATTTATTTTTGTCAGAACGGAGGGTTATGTCTGTAGGTGGGGGAAGTGTTTTTTTCCTTCCATAAATGAATATGATATAAAAACAAAAGATATCTATAGAACATTTTTAATAATAAAAGGAAAATAACAAGAGTCAACACAGCTTCATCAAAAAAGTATCTCATCAGACTAACTTCCTTTTTTTTCAACAAGGTTACTAGATTGGTAGGGTTGGGAAATTCTATAGAAAAAAAAGTTTACCTACATTTTAACAAAGCATTTCACAAAGTGTCTCATGCTATTCTTTGGGAAAAGATGGATGGGGTAGGCTAGATGAATTGGATTTGAAACACACCAAATGGTCAAACTCAGTCATTTGAGGCTTCCAATGGAGCAAGTTAAGGGTCACTGCTTGACCCTATACAGTTTAACCTTTTTGTCAGTCACATAGATAAAGGTTTAGATGTCATGCTTATCAAATATGCAGATAATACAAAGCTTACAGGAGTAACTAATATATTGTCTTGACAAAGATACAAAATGATCTTTACAAGCTAAAACATCAAGGTAAGTACATTCATACAAAATTTAACTGGGATTTTAAAAATCTTCAAAAAATACAAGGTTGGAAACATGGTATGGTGGGAGCAATATCCTAAGCTTCTCTCCCTCACACATATTAGGACAGCCCTTAAAAGGGACTGAAACCGACTTCCAGATTTAATTGGCCCAGGGATCTCAAATACATACATTATGTCTTTTCACTAATTTAGAGTGGCTTCCGTTCAGCTTGCCTGAACTTTTAAGGTCTTACTACATGAATTAACAAATGATTTTCAATTTTTTTAAGTGTTTTGAAGTTTTCCAAGGCCAGCTACTTAAGCATATTGCAAAAAGTAGGATTAATTATCTCAAAGATGCATACTTTGAATGACAAATAAGAAAATGTTTTTATTGAGTTACAAGATTGCTTCTAGATTAAAAAGATTCTATGCTTCCTTCTAGATAATAAGCCTATTCCTATAATTGAGAATTATGTGAAAGCTCTTTGAAAATAAAACTCCAGAAACTTACACTTAATTAATTATCCTATACCTAGCCTAATGGCAACTGGTGACACAGTAGATAGAGCCCTGGGCCTGGAGTCAGGAAAATCTGAGTTCAAATTGACCTTTTCTAGCAGATACTTATTAGTTGTGTAACCCTGGGCAAGTCACTCAACTTGTTTGCCTCAGTTTCCTCAGCTGTAAAATGGAGATAACAATAAATACCTATATTCCAGGGTTGTTGTAAGGATCAAATGAGATGTTTATAAAAAGCACTTAGTCCAGTGCTTGGCACATAATAGACCCTACCTAAAAGCCTGTTGTCCTCTTACCCCCATGCTTTAGTATGTACTGTTTCCCAAAAATAGAAATTGATCTTTTTAGCTTCTCTACTCCTTTTTCATGCACCTATAAAACAGTTCATCCACAATGCATGAGTTTGCTAATTGCTATTTCCTAATTCTCCTATATTTCTCTCCCACCTTAACCCCACTGCTTTATGTAAGAAAGGTAATTCAGAGCCTTAAAATATATAACTCCTGAAATTAGATTACTGTACCAGAAATCAACAAATTTGTGAAAGAGGCAGCACAAAGGGTGCCTGCACGTTGCTCTGACACTGTGTAACTGCTTCAGGATGATAACAGCAGAGAGGACTATTCCCTACACCACAGAAACAAGCTGTTGGGTAGTTCCTGTTGATATATTTCCCATTTAGGATGTAGCTGTCAAGTAAGGACTTTTCTTTCTCACCCTAGAAATAGCCACATTTAATAACAGGAAAAATGATAACAACACATACAATTTGTAATTCTTTGTGGAAGGACAAGTGGCTTTCTAACAAATAGGAAAACCAAATTATTCAGAGTGTGGACCCTTTACATCATATGGTTTTGATTAATTGTATTGTGCAATATGAGCAGCTTAAGATTCCTGACTACAGTAGACAATGGTTTTAAGTTTGGACTCTAAGGAGCTCTGAGATCTGTTTTAGTCCCAGGCTGTGGCCCTTTTCCATTGCTTCCACCACAAGCCCTCAGTTTAATAAGTCTTTTCCTTTATTATATCCATAAACAAGTCTTTCATCTTTGAGGAGAAAACCCACAAGAGCAGGCTATAAAGGTCCCTCAAGAAAACAGACCGTTTTGTGGTAGAGCTGCCTATTTGGAAGGGGGAGTGGAGGGAGATGAAACGTGTGTTTGTATGTAAGAGCACGGGTCACTTTTGTACCCAACCTTACATGTAGTAAGAGTCCTGAGTCGTAAGAGAATTTCTAATTCTCACTTTCAGTTTTTGCCAGGTACAAAGTAGATTTCCTGTTACAGCAAACTGGTGGAGCCTTATTTAGGATGGCATGAAAAGTTCATTACAAGTACCAAGAAAGGAAGACTTGCAGTGGGATTGGCATATTTTCTCACCTATTTTAATTTTATCATTTTGTGAGAATAATTAAGTAGTCAAAATGACTGATACATTTTCTTAACCCCCTTCCAGATTTTATCCAGTTTGCTTAACTCTGGCTTTAGCATCCTAAAGGCCTCAGTCTTTCTATATCAGTGTTAAACAGGGAAGAAAAAAGTTGAAGTAGGAAACTAATTCCAGGTCCATATATTGATAATATTCCTAATGAGAGTTGATATAAGCAAGGAGCAGAATTCCATATGCAAGGAGGAGGAGGAAAAGGTGTTTTTCTTTTTTTTAAGTTCATCAAGTAATAACACTCTGTATATAGTGGTAGGGCTAGAGTTAAAACTCTCACCTCCATAAAACTGGGCGTCTGATAATGTATTCATGATTTTGTTTAAATTTCTATTTATGTTTGTTTTTAGAAATGACCAAGGACAAACACTTTTTAAAAATGTTTTATTTAAGATGTATTTTACTTTTTACACCACAATCACTTCTTAGTAATTTTCCACCACATACCACATGTATACAAGTATATGTATATACATATGTATATGTATGTGCATATGTGTATATAAATATGTGTATGTGTGTCTTATAAATGTATATGTGTGTACAAATATCTACAAGTAAATTGTGTGCATATATAAATAGGTGTACGTGTTTATATATAGATATAGATATAGATATCTATGGGTATATAGCTGGTAACATATTATGATAATGTAAATGAAAACAACAGTAAAAGAAAATAAAATTCAGGCCAAATTCATTGATTACTAATGCCAGAACAAATTTCCTTTCCCTCTGGAGACAGATGGCAAAATACGTCTGCAGAATGCCATATGTGTTCTCAATCATGATCACTGTATTACACAGCTTTGTTTAGCTATTACATTGTTACAGATACAATATGTGTATATGCATACATATGTGTATACCTCTATATACATATGAGTATACATACACATATCCAAGTACATAGACATAGCTATAGCAGCATCCATATACATATGTAAGTTGGTTCTTACCTATGAGATAAATTTATACAACTAGGTTAGTATTTGTGCTTATGAAATTGTTCCTCTGATAGCCCCCAGTTAGAGCATAACTCTCTAACAATAAGCTAGAGTTTTAGTTTTTACCCGTATATCAATAGAAGCCCCTCTGTCGGGGCAGCTAGGTGTAGCAGTAAGAGCGCCCTGGACCAGGGATCAGTTCCAGCTTCAGATACTTAACACCCACACAAAAAGACTGGCCGTGTAATCTTGGGCAAGTTACTTAACCCCAACTGCTTTAAAAAAAAAAAAAAGCCCCTCTGTCCTTGCCCTTCCACACCTTCACATCTCAAACAAAGGCCACCAGGCAACTTACAGATATGATTTGTCACAGATGTTTGTAAAATTCACATTAAATTTATATTATACAAGTTCATGTTAAAAATCTGGCCATTTGCCAGTCTTTTAACATTTGTAAATCTGTAGTCTTTTAACAAATTTTTTTTATAAACACACACTAAGTAGAAGGCAGGAGCAGTGTAGAAACCTCTCTTTCCTCTTACCAGGTTTTCACTCAGCACTCCTCCTACTAGAATAAGATCCTCATAACTCTCTCAATCCCCCACTCCTATCCCAGATGACAGGTGTCACCTCTCCAGAAAAAAAAAAAAAAAGAATTACACGTATCCTGATCATTGACTTCCATGGTTGTGGTGTATGTGTGTGCACATATATGTGTATAGTACAATAATAAAATAGTAACAGCTAATGTTTATGTACCACTTACTATGTACCAGGCACTGTGCTAAGCCCTTTATAAATATGTCATCTGATCCTCTCAACAACCCTGGGAGATAGATGCTATTATGCCCATTTCTCAGATGAAGAAACTGACCTGCCCAGGATCACACAACTAATAAGTCTGAGGCCAAAATTGAACTTAGGTCTCCCTGATGTCAAGTCTGATGCTCCACACATTATGCCATGTACCTACCCTATGTGTATACACATACACATACACATACACATACACATACACATACACATTCACATACACATACACATACACATACAGTTAAGGAAAATTGTCCAATGTTGCTATCAAGACTGATAGCATGTATAAACCTCTGCTTTCAGAGTTTGCTATCTTTCTCCAGAGTTAAAGGAAATATATTCCAGAATTAGTCATTTGGAACTAGCAATGGTCACTGAATTTGATCTGAATTCCATTTTCTTATAGTATTGCCTTTATTTACATTATTGTAGTATGGACCTTTGAGCTCATCAATGCAAGTGTATCCCTGCCACAATATCCCTAACCCTTCCATGCCTGCCAAACCTATGTGATTATTGGTCATGTCTTCCCATATATCCACCATAGGAGATCAATGCGGCATGCTAGGTGCCTTGCTCAAGTTCTCTTGACATCCCAAGAATATCAATGGTGTTCATAACTTGTCAATTAATTATCATTCACTCTTGCTATAAATTAGACTCATCTTTTGGGGAGGGGTGGGAAGTAATATGTTTCTCTGATAATATACTTTCTATTGTATTCCTTGCACAGTTCCTCACTTATCATGCTGTGTAGCCTGTTCAAACTCATGATACTATTTTCCTTTTCCTTCAAACTCACTGATCTTCAACCTCAGTTCTTTGGAAATGATAATATTCCAACAACAATGGGAAAATATTGGTTATAAAGTCTTTTTTCAGAGGAAAATTAGGGATTTTAAGAGAAATGTATAAATTCCCAAGGGCAATGTAGGTAATACTCCTCCTTTCCACATCTACATCCAACTTTTATTCACTGTTTGTGTAACATGTGCAATGGCTTATGTAGCCAAATTATATCATGGTCTTTCATGGCATCCTTCAGTCACTTAGTTTTTCCTATGTGTTAAGTAGTTTAAGTCATTTAGGATTTTCTGCAATGTTCCAGGTTTGTTATTATCTATCAGCACAAGATAAGTTATGAAAAAAGCCGAAAATCTGGAGGATCTCACTATCTATAAAGAATCTATCTCTAACTTGGACTCTGTGCTGGACATCCATTGGTAAGCATATGTCCCTGAGTATTTTTACCTTACTTGATTTGATCAGAACCTTGTCAAAGTTTTCTGGTTTTGTCTCTTTAGATTATTTTTTAATGCTTTTATCATATGCATAGGAGAGACTTTGTTGGATTAGAGACATTAAGGTAATTAGAAAATTTTATTTTATGGTGAAAAAAATAGTAAGTATAACAGAATTTACATCTCTGAATCAAATTTTTTGTTGTTTAATCATTTTTCACTTGTGTCCAACTCTTCATTACCCTTTTTGTGTCTTTTTTGGCAAAGATACTGGAGTAATTTGCCATTTCCTTCTCCAGTTCATTTTACAGATGAGTAACTGAGGCAAACAGGGGTTAGGTGCTTGCCCAGTGTCACATAGCTAGTAAGTATCTGAGGCTAGATTTGAACTCAGGAAGATGAGTTTTCCTGACTCCAGGTCTAGCACTCTATGTACTGCACCACTTGGCTGCCTGAGTCAATTATTTAACAGCAAATATGAGGTCTTTAGTAGAATATAATACAAAGAACAAGGCATTGGTTCTAAACTCAGAGAGCATAGGATCAAAACTCACTTCTGTCACTTTCTTTGTAGTCTACTGGTGTTAGGGGTAGTCTGAACTGTGGAACCCTATTCAGGTTCAATATTGTGATAAAATGAGACACACAGAGGTCATTTAACAGTTTCAAAAGAGTATAAATTAGTCCTAATGTAGCAACTTAACTTAGGATGAAACATATATTTGTGTATAAAAGCATGAGTCACTTTTATGCCTAAACCCACAGCATGTAATGAGCCTAGAATTATATCATTTTTAATTTTCAGTATTTGTTAGGAAAAAAATTATGATTATGTGGCTTTCTTCCAACCAAGTTGAAGGGTACCAACTCAATATGAGTAGTACTTTTTTGATGCCTCTAAGTGAGAAGGAAGCCACATCAACACAGGCAGAGGTCCCCAAGAAGAACCCACTCCTAAGCCAATCATATCCTGGTTGGGGTACTTAACCCATGATTATAAGGATGAGTATGTATGTGTTGAGGGACTGGCAACAGGGAGGAAATCCCTAGTAGATTGGTCCCAGCACAACTGGACTGTAGTTTCCCTAATTGTAAATCCAGGGAGTTAGATTAGGTGACCTCTAAGATTCCTTCCAGGTCTAGATGTATCATCCTAAGAATACCAGTTATAAAAATCTACAAGTTTCCTTTCATGCCTTTATCAATAATAGCTTCTAAACCTAATTTGATCTTTCTTATAAAAGATTTGTATATATGGAAGAGAAAACATATGAGCTAATAGTTAATAATAATCACTAGGTTACATTTTTGGCAATTGAAAGGGCCAAAATTTTAATCTATACTTTTGGTATCTTCACTTCTTTCAAATACCATATTAATCAATGCCACAGCCTCATGTAAAGTCAGATTTTTTATTCTGTTTTTAAAACTATGTTGCTTATTTCTACCAATAGAGGGAGCATCTCTTTGAGAAGGGGTAGAAAGAGATATTATGTGATAAATAATATAAATAAATACAATCAAGCTGTGCCAGAGGTGAAATATTGATAGTTCTATTGACCCTATAGGTATCTAAGAGATGACTCAGGATGATGCCAACCATTGGTACCAACCTGTTCAAGTACTCTTGAGTTCTTGAAAAATTCTCTCCCCCTAACTTTCTCTCCCTGTGCCCATCTTTCCATAGGCACTACCACATAATGTACTGCTTCCTTATCCAATGTTTGCAGTAATTTGAATTTTCCTCAACCACAGAGAGTCTAAGGGCTAACTAAAGACAGATATAAATATAAACTAAAGCAAAGACCCAAATCTCTACCTAAAGGTTAATAATTTTCCTAAGTAGAAGGTCTTAGCTTTTCCTCTAAAATAGACCCTTAAGGGGCGGCGAGGTGGCTCAGTGAGTAAGAGTGTCGGCCCTGGAGTTGGAATGACCCTGGATCAGACCCAGCCTCAGAAAATAAGCGCCCACACATAAATAATGACTGGCCGTGTAACCTTGAGCAAGTTACTTAACCCCGATTGCTTTAAAAACTAAACTAAACTAAACTAAACTAAAATAGACCCTTAAAGCCAACACGGGCCCTTAGTCCCCAGGTTTACAACAAACTAATCCTTGTAATGATATTATAATTTTATAGCTTTCTTAATTTTTACTTCTCGGGACTGGGTTGTTTTAATTCTCAATTTCTTGGTTTATTGAGTATGCAACTTTTTTTATAAGTATTTCCTTTAAAATCAGATAACTATGTGTAGATGTTACTGATAGTTTTTAAATTTTCATTGTCAATTAGCTTCATTCATATTTTGTCTTCCTTTCTTCATCTATTCATTCCTTTCTACCTTCCTTCTTTTTTATTTTTTTTAAAAGACTGAATCTCCCCAGACTGGAAGTGCAACAGCCCCTTATAGCCCATTCCCACTACTGGTTGCCACACAAAAAGTTTAGTCTGCTCCATTTCTGACGTGGGTAGTTTCCCTCCACTTTAAGCACCTTGATGTTCCCTGTTCCCCACACCCATATCTGTGCTGGACTTAGTGTGAATGCCATGTTGCAGCTTCAGCACCTGGCCTGTGACTGTTGGAGACTGGGTGATCAGTGGGGGGGGGGGAGAGGGGGGGGGGTAATTGCTCTTGCTTTAACCTGCTTGGATCTGGATTGTGGTCTGGGGTGGAGGTCCTGGGGTGTGTGACCAGCTTGTCAGAGCGTGTTGGAGGCTTCAGAGAGGGCACCCAACTAATACCTCTGACAGCTGAGAAAACCCCAGTGTTTGGGACAGAAGCTCCCCTGTCTGGTGGCAGAGTCCTACTGTGGCAAAAAAGCCCAGGGGTCAAGTCACTGAGTGTTGATATAAATAGGCAAAGGAAGAAAAATAAACAGAGTACCCCAACTTTACACTCCTACCTTGGCAACCAAAAGGATCAAAGCATGGAACAGGAGGAAGACAGTGAAGTCAGAAATCCTGCACCAAAAGCTTCCAAGAAAAATACAAGCTGGTTACAGGCCATAGAGGACCTCAAGAAGCAAATAAGAAAAGTGGAGGAAAAATTGGGAAAAGAAATGAAAACGATGGAAGAAAATTATGAAATGAGAGTCAATAGCTTTACTGAGGAAAATAACACCTTAAAAAATAGAATAACTCAGGCTTCCACGCGAGGCGGAAGTCTCGTCTTGGCGTTGCCGGGGCAGCGGCAGAGGCCGGTGAGTGGCGGCTGGGGCGGCAGCAGCGGCAGCAGCAGTGGCGGGCCCTGCGGGCGGGCATGGTTTCCATGGTGACCCGGTTAGGAACTGCCACCTGTGTTGTCCCATGGCCAGGGGCCGCATCCAGGTGACAGAGCACATTGGACAAGGCGGCCTGACACCTGGGCCTAGTCAGGTCCCCCCATGGCCAGTGACCCGGTGCCGGCCCTGCTCTGGGCCCAGGAGGTGGGCCAGATGGTGGTGGGCCAAACCCGGAAGCTCCTGCTACAGTTTGGAGTGCTGTTCTGCACCGTTCTCCTCCTCCTCTGGGTGTCTGTCTTCCTTTATGGCTCCTTTTACTACTCCTACATGCCCACAGTCAGCCACCTCAGCCCAGTCCACATTTCCTACAGGACAGACTGCGGCTCTGCTGGACCCCTTCTCTGCTCCTTTCCTGTTGCCAACGTCTCCCTGGTTAAAGGTGGACGTGATCGGGTGCTGATGTACGGACAGCCTTACCGAATTTCCCTGGAGTTAGAGATGCCCGAGTCCCCAGTGAATCAGGAGCTGGGCATGTTCATGGTCACCATTGCTTGCTACACCCGTGGGGGACGAGTCATCTCCTCTTCTGCCCGTTCAGCTATGTTGCATTACCGGTCAATGCTGCTTCGACTGCTGGACACCCTTGTCTTCTCAGGCCTCTTCTTATCTGGCTTTGCAGAACAAAAGCAGTTCCTGGAGGTGGAATTGTATGCAGACTACCGGGAGGACTCGTACACACCGACCACAGGAGCAGTGATTGAGATCCACAGCAACCATATTCAGCTCTATGGGGCACAGCTCCAGATCCATGCCCACTTCACAGGGCTCAGGTATCTGCTCTACAACTTCCCCATCACCTCGGCTGTCATTGGCATTGCCAGCAACTTGACCTTCCTCAGCGTCATCCTGCTCTTCAGCTACCTGCAGTGGGTGTGGGGCGGCATCTGGCCCAGGCACCGCCTCACCTTGCAGGTGATGAACCGAGGCAAGGATGGCTCCCAACCAGAAGGCCAGAGAAGGGGCCTTGCCAGACAGCCAGGACTAGGGCCAAGAGGCCGAGCAGAGCTAACCAGGCTTCCAGAGAAATCACAAGATGATAGGGACCACACAACTATCCTTGGGCCAGGGAATCAGCTGCCTGAGGAGAAAGGGCCTGAAGTGCAGCCTCTTAGCGAAGAGGGGCTGGATCAGGAGACCAGTGATGGTTCTGGCTCCTGGGAGGATGCAGCCCTGCTGACTGAGGCCAACCTGCCCTCTACCTGCCTGGAGACCCTGGGCAGTGCTGACTTCCCAGGCAGTGCTGAGAGCCCTTCAGGCACCCCCAGTCTCCACTCAGCCTGCTCCAGCTCTTGAGGTGGGGGGGGGGGGGCGCTGTGGACCTCACACATCCAGCACTTTCCTTTGCCCTCTATCCTTTCCTCTTTTCTCCACAATAAACTTCTTTCACATCAAAAAAAAAAAAATAGACTAACTCAAATGGCAAAAGAGGCTCAAAAAGGCAATGAGGACAAGAATGCCTTAAAGAGCCAAATTTGCCAGATGGAAAAAGAATCTCAAAAGCTCACTGAGGAGAATCATTCCTTCAGAATTAGACTGGAGCAAATGGAAGCTAGTGACTTTATGAGAAATCAAAATGCTGTTAAACAGATCCAAGCAATTTAAAGAATAGAAGGCAATGTGAAATATCTCATTGGAACAACAAGTGACCTGGAAAATAGATCCAAGAAAAATCATTTAAAAATTATTGGACTACCTGAAAGCCATGATCAAAGAAATAGCCTAGAAATCATCCTTCAAGAAATTCCCAAGGAAAATTTCCCTGATGTTTTAGTACCAGAGGGCAAAATAGAGGTTGAAAGAATCCACCAATCACCTCCTGAAAAAAGATCCCCCCCCCAAAAAAAACTCCTAGGAATATTATATCCAGGTTCTGAAATTCCCAGATCAAGGAGAGAATATTACAAGCAGCCAGGAAGAAACAATTTGAATATTGTGGAAACACAATCAGGATAGCACAGGATCTGGCAGCTTCTAGGCTTGGAATATAATATTAGAGGGCAAAGGAACCAGGATTCAAACCAAGAATCACCAACCCAGAAAAACTGAGTATCATGTTTCAAGAGAAACTATGGGCATTCAGTGGAATAGGGGACTTTTAAGTATTCTTGATGAAAAAACCAAAGTTGAATAGAAAATCTGACATTCAGATACAAGAAGCAAGAGAAGCTTGAGAAGGTAAATGGAAAAGAAATCATAAGGAACTTATCAAAGTTAAACTATTTACACTCCTACATGGAAGAAAGATAATTGTAACTGATGAAACCTTTCT